>SNQJ01S0007133.1:31708-42448 GCA_010110895.2 Picea sitchensis
AAATTATATTACATTGAGAACCACTACAACCAAAGAATTTACCTCATGATTCTTCACTTGAATTTCAATTCATAACAATGCATTAATTTCTCCACTTTCCCTTAGTTGTTGGAACATGGTGTTTACTATGGCTTCATCCATATCAGAGGTACAATCTACCACTATTTCATTTGACTCAGTAGCTGCATTATTTTCTCCTTTCTTGGGCTTATGCCTCTTTGGACACAATTTTGGATGGATTTTCCAGCACTTCTCATCTATGTTCCCATCCACATCACAATGTTTGCAATGCCAATTAGGATTTCTCCTCTTTTTTACTATGGCTATGATCTTTTTGAGTTTCATCCTATTAGTTTCTTCTTGGACCTTCTTCGACTACCCCTTCTTGGAATCCAACTCGATATAGTGAGCCTTACTACTTGCCTCATATTTTCACACTAAGAAGTAACAATTTCCTTTAGGAATGATTGAATAGACCTCCAAGGTACTTCACCACCACTCTCCGCTCTTCCAAAGAGATACCCATCCCAATGGCTTGTTTCCTGAATTCACAAATGTACTTTTGCACACCTTGTCCCTATTCTTGCCAAAGGTTCTCCCATTTCATGAGCCACTCCTCTTCGTAGCCCATGGGATAAAACTATGATTCCCATTCATTGAAAATAGGGATACTCCAATCATGTAATGGCTTACGGAAAAAATGGATGATTCAAGAATCTGCCACATGTATACAAATTCCATAACAAGTCCATGGTGTTTAAATCCCTACGATACATTGGATAGAACATGCAATCAAGTCCCAAAATTGAGTTGTGCATAAAGTTTCAAAACATTTGGCCTTGAAAAATCTGTGGCACTATCATAAATTGTGGGACAAACTATCCATTATTGATTTGTAATATTCAGATAAGATTGCAGGTGGAATTGCAAGAACATTGATGTGATAACAAGTTAAAGCATATGTGCATATTCTTACTAGATAATGTCATAATTGTATCTTATCCATTAATAGAGGAACATAAAGTGTATTATAGGGAGTTTCAATTCATAATCAGATTCAAATGGTCTTGTAGTCCCTAAGGAATTATTTTCATAAAAACCTCACTAAAAATATTTTAGAAAGATACACAATAACAAATCAGAAGAAAACAAACAAACCGTGCAACTACCATGCAACTTAATATCAACATAAAGTAAAAATATCGAGGAGGTAAAATAAGTCAAATATTAACACCTTCAAATAACTTACCAAACCTCCATAATTCCAATGAAATCATTAAAATTAATAGCCAATAAGGAAATCATTATCCTTCTTTCCCAATTCCCACTAATCATTGCATTAAGGAAAACACACACCAGTTTGGGGATAAAAACAATCCCATAATAAGCCTGACTCCTAAAAATTTAAGTATCCCTAATACAGTGGATATGGATATCTATTGTTGAACTAGTGTTTTGACTCTTGGATCTGATACTCTGGGGGTTTCTGGATCCATTTTAGTTAATTTCTTAACATGATTGGTGATTTTCGCATGTTTGTGTCATATAATAAGGTTTGAATATTATATATGATGCATGTGAAATAAGGAACCAACACAATCTCAATAGTATGTATTATGTGGAAAAACCAAGAAATACAACTCATACGCTGAAAGTAGAGACTAATCATCAGCTATATCTCATGGATCATCACTGGAATACAATGCAACTAATATAAAATACCTGTGATCAGAACATGTGAATAGATCTACACATGCATGGATAGATCGAAAACATGTAGCTCCAGAAAGTCACGACAACTGATGCAAAAGAAGGATATACTCGCCCTGGTGGATATGCTCAATCGATCGGCCCAAAAACTATCTCAAACTATGCAACCTAGCCTCTAGATTCCTCCTGATCTCTGTTGGAATGAAGATCAGCTCACTGAAGCTCTGAATGAACCCCCGATGATATCCCCTGGGGGGTTGCGCACCTCCTAGGCTCTGACAATGCGCCCTAGTGATTCCCCTGAAGGAATCCACTGATGTATGTCTTGAAATGTGAGCCCTAGCCTCCTCTCAACTGGGTCATAAGGAATCAACGAGATAATCCTTGGTCTCATCTAGCTACACATAACCCTCTCTAACCCTTGCGCCCTCACTGGTTGCACTTCACAATCTGCGAACTGGATTTGTATACTCTTGATCTAGCACAGTGAAATACCTGGATGGTATCTTCGATAAGCTAGGGTGTGTCTTCCAACACCGAAACTGATCTAGATGGTGGTTTCCTCCAAAAATCCACAAAACATCAAAAAGGTCGACTTTCTCCTCTAGAACCTGTTCTCGACTCAAAATCATAAAGTAATGAGAAATTAGGTTGAATTCCTCCTTTTATATATTCCCCGATCTAATTATCTATTGACATCACTTAATCTAGGCAGTTTTCCTCCTAAGTTGAGTGATTAATTAATTAATTCCCCCCCTCAACACCTTTCTTCTATTTATCTGTTGACTTTGGCTTAAGTGACTTTTCCTATGCTTTTTGGCTTAATTCATCGTTTAGACATTTATTCACCCTTATTTCTCCCCTTGTTCCATGTTTGTGCCTGAATATAGTCTACGAGAATAGATAGACTACTAATTCACTCCCTGTTGGCCATCACAAAGATCAACTATTCATTCTTGATAAAATAGGAAAATAATACTTTTTGAAGCTTAGGCAACACAAATACAACCTTGTCGAGATTCATTTTTAAATCAATGAGTATTTTGTGAAACACAATTCATCATATGTACTCTTCAACAATTTCCACTACAAAATTTCCAAGAGAAAAACACCTCTTGCATTTGCATTTCTTACACCCATGCATGCATGTGTGTGTGTGTGTGTGTACATATAGGACCATGGAGAGGAGCCAGTAGACTATTCGAAGAATGGAGAGGAGGAAAATTATGAATTCTATCTTCAGTTCTAGGGATGAATTCTTAATATTTAGAAAATCTTTAGGGCTTATGGTAAAGAAATAAAAAAGAGTCTCGAGGGGTTTCAGACCCAAAAAAAATTGTAGTTGAATCATATATTTCGTTGGATGAGCCAAAGGTACTAGATGTACCAATCCATAATTATGTGCAGTAGAAAATGTGTTCGATGAAAGCAAAAATGATCGTTTCAAAACACATCCAAAGAATGTAGGGTTGGATGTTCGAGAGGGAGTAAATGTTTCTTGAGGGATTTTTTCCATTATTGTCGCAAACATAAAAGAAAGAAATAAAGAATAATCAAGAACATTGATGCATTTATAAGTGTGTTTAAATAAAAAAATTCTTAGGATGGATTTGAAAATTGTTGGCACAGGGGAAGACCCAAGGTTCAGCTCCAAGAGCACACCAACAAGCCCTAACTACCAGCCCTTTCGAAAACACCTGCAAAGCAAATGCAGTCTCACCCGAAGCAGCTGTGAGGGGGTTGCAGGACAGATATGTCTACAACCAAGGGAATATCAAATGGATCTAGTACAACAACAACACAACATGCATCTATCACTTATCAAGCTAGATCTACCCTATGCAGTTATAGATCTGATCTAATACAACAATGCAAATAACAATATAACAATGACAGAGATCAAAGAATCAACCACACACACAACACAATATGTATGTGGTTCACCCTTTCACTAGGGCTACGTCCACAAAACTGTGCTACATTATATTGATGTAAAGCATACAGTTCTTGTCTGCGCTCTCAACTCCCAGATCTTCTTTCTTCTTCTTCTCTCTTTATCTCGCCTTCTTGTGCACTCAGCTGCAGGACCTGACCTTCACACACAATTGAATATCTTACAATACCAGAAGGCTCTCTCTCTCAGCACTGCCCTCTCTCAATACAATAATATCTCATCACAACAATGGAGCTAGATCAACAACAATACCCTACCAACCCAAAGTACCAACCCAACCTAGGCCCTTTAGACCTCTATTTATACATTACAATCATTCACTGACAACCCTAGGCCGAAACCTAGGTGCCAAAACCCTAGGCGTCTAAACCCTAGGTCAATTTGACCCACTTTTCTGGGCTTCACCAGCCTGTCTTTCCTTTCCTCTCGTGCGGTGCTCCAAAGCATCCAATGGTGGATTTTTCCTTCTTGCTAAGTTTTCCTCGATCCTTCTTCCTTGCTTATCTATCGTCCCTGATCTCCTTTCGTCCAACGGCTTGATTTTTCGAACTTCGCTCCATCTTTTCTTCTCTTTTGCTCACTTCGTCCCAATGATAGTTACTGTGTCTTCTGTGAAGTTATATTTTCACCCTTTCTTCATTTTTCTTTGCTTCCTTCCATAACCAAGGGCCAACAGCTCCCAACACTCACATGTGACTCATCCCAAGGCACTTCAGATCTGATCTCTTTGTTTTTCTTTGACTTTGGATTGCACAGGGTAGCCTTTGCTTTCTACTCTATGCTTGCTTCTCATCCTTGTGCAGATTGTCTTTTCTGTGTCTAGTACCCAGTTTCAACTGCACCTGGTACCTAAAACCTTTTGTTCCATGCTCCTACTATGAGCAGTGAGGCAACTGGTTGTCATAATACAACTTCAGTCAACTCCCATTCACTAATCCTTCCTTCCATGCTCCATTCAATGTCTTCAATTGTGCATCTCCTCCTTCTGTAACATAAGTGATCTCATATGGCCCAAGCCAATGCGTTCTAAACTTCTGAGGATGTTTCAGGAACTTACTGTCATACACCAGTACTATGTCACCTTTCTTGAATGCCTTCTTCTTGATGTGCCTATCATGATAAGTCTTCTCTCTTTCCTTCTGAACTTGTTGCTGGAATCCTGCAATAAATCTATCTTCTTCCAGTTCAACCAACTGTGCAAGCCTCTCTTGAATTACTCCAGTATCATCCATGTGTGTAAAAGCAGTAATTCTCAGGCTTGGTACTAAATACTCCATTGGAACAACAACTTCAAGACCATAAACTAATTTAAAAGGGGTCTGCAGTGTTAATTTATTGCAAGTGGTTCTATAGGCCCATAGTATTGCAGGTACTCTTAAATCCCAATCATCTCTATTCACACTGCATACCTTCATTAATTTTGTCTCCAAGATCTTGTTGAATGCTTCAACTGTTCCATTTGCTTGTGGATGGTAAGGTGTACTCTTCTGATGGTGGACTACAAATTCTTTAGTCAGTGCTTCGACTATCTTATTTATGAAGTGTGTGCCTTGATCACTCATAAGGATATTTGGGCATCCAAACCTGGTTATTATGTCATCAAATATAAAACACGCAGTTGTAGTTGCACTACAGTCCTTAACTGCTCTGGATTCAACCCATCTAGTCAGGTATTATGTCGCAGTAATTATGTACCTTGCTCTTGTGCACTTCCTTGGTGGGTTTATAGGTCCCACAAAGTCAATGGCCTACTTTTCAAATGCTTGTAGGGTCATCTGTGGTGCTAATGGAATTTCATCTCTTCGGGATGGTTTTCCAACTCTCTAGCATACATCACAGGCTCTGGCATAATCTTTAGCATCTCTGTGTAAGGTAGGCCACCAAAGGCTATCTCTCATAATCTTCTGCGCAGTTACTCTCCCTACGTAATGTCCTCCTGCGGTGCCTTCATGAGCTTCTGCGAGGATCAGCGGGCGCTCTGTATCCATAATGCACCTCCTTAATATCTCATCGGGTCCCATTTTGTATAGTTGACCGGCTATAATTGAAAATTTTGTAGCGCGCACCACTAACTATTTCTTCTGGGGAATTGTGTACTCACTAGGTTCCATTCATGTTGACAGGAATTGGACTATGTCTGCGAAGTGGTCGTCAATATTTCTAATGGAGAGAAGTTGTGCATCTGACAGTGTATCCTCCAAACTAGTGGGGTCTTCGCCATGTTCCAACCTCGACAAGTGGTCAGGGCCCTTGTTCATTCTTCTTGTCTTAACTATGATTTCAAAATCATATTCTTGAAACAACATAAGCCATCTGCATATTCATCCCCCCAACACTGGCTTGTTGACTAGGTACTTTAGCGCTGAGTGATCTGTGAACATTTTAAAGTGTCCTCCCAACAAGTAGTGGTGGAATTTTTGCAGCACATACACCATGGCTAGTCCTTCTCTTTCGGTGGTGGTTTAATTAATTTCAGTTGTATATAGCTTCCTGCTAGGAAAATCTAACGGATGGTTGATATCCCCTTCTCTAGGTTGTGCCAGTACTTCTCCTAATTCAATAGAATATGCATCGACATGCACATGAAATTCTTTGCTCCAATATGGAAAAAACAGAATAGGCGCAGTAACCATCTTTTGTTTCAGTGTGTCGAAGATCATCTGGCATTCTTCTATCCAGCTAAACTGACAGTCTTTCTTCAACAACTTCTCCATAGGTGTTGTAATCTGTGCATATCCTTTGATGAATTTCCTGTGATAGCCAGTATGTCCCAGCGCAGTGCGTAGTTGTTTAACCGAAGTAGGAGGCAACAAATCAACTATAATTGCAATTTTTCATGGGTCAACCAGCAATCCCTTCTTGCATACAATATGTCCTAATAGTACTCCAAATGGTGAGAAGAATATGCACATCTTCATATTTAAAGAAATTTGACACTGCCTGCATTTATCCAACATTAGCCTTAGACATTCAATATGGTTTTTCAACAAACTAAACACAGTCCAGTCATCAAAATATGCTTCTAAAAATCTATGCAAGAACTCTTTGAAGTCTTCTTCCACCACATTGAAAAGATGGTTGGGGCATTCTTCAGTCTAAATGACATCACTGTATATTGGTAGAATCACCATTCTATGGCAAATGTGGTCTTGTGGCAGTCCTCCTTGGAAATCTGGATCTAATGGTATCCTGAAAATCCATCTGTAAAAGAATATACCTCCTGGCCTCCCACAATATCTAATACTTCATCAGTGAATGGTGTAGGGAAAGGGTCATGCAAACAAGCATCATTCAACTTCTTGAGATCTACGCAGATCATGATCTCACCTGTCTTCTTGTCTTGTACCACCATAGGGATAATCCACTCTGAATCTTCGACAGGTTCTATAATCCCTGCTTCTAGCATTCTGTCAAGCTCAATCTTCACTTTTTCCTTATATTGAGGGTTCAATCTATAGGGTCTTTGCTTGAATGTCTTCGCACCTGGTTTCAAAGGTATCCTCATCTCTCCCATAGGACCTTTGATACCTTTCATATCAGTGAACTTGGTCGGAAAAAAGTCCTGATATTTGTGCAACAACTCTGTAATCTTATCAATGGTAGCAACATCCCAATAATCTCCGACATTGGCAAGCTTTGGTGTCTCCTCCGTCCCAATATTGACTTTTTTAATCTTGATTGGCTGACCAATAAATGGTAGCTCCACTCCTAGTCCTTCCACATCTCTTTGACCTTTTGTTTCAGTGAGGTTTACCTTCTTGGGGTCATCATTGTCAACATTGATGTTGTAGCAATTCTGCAATTTTTGGAGAGGCGCAGTCCATTCATCCTCTTCTTGTCCCATAGAGAGGCTAGATGCCTCCTCGAATACCTTCTTTCTAACAATCTATAATGCTTGGTCTACTCAAAGATATTCACTTTCAAATAAAAAGGTGGTTACAACATTTTGAATCATACCTTCCCAGTCTGCAGTGATGAAGCGCAGCTCCGCTTGAAGGTACCCGTTGATAGGGGTCGTATCCAACATGTTAATGAATCTGTGCACCCATTGTTCTCAAGGGATGTCGCTCTAGGCCTCTTCACAGCTTCGCACATGGTCCTTTGGGAAACTTCAACCGGTATACCTTACTTCACAACTGACTTCTTGTGACGAGAACTGTGTTGTTATCAAGGTTCGACACTATGCCCAGTCAGTAATATTAATTTTGTGTGTCCCCCACCATATTGTTGGTTTGGCTTTTAGGGCCTCATCCATTACCAACAACCTCTGTTGTGTTGGTACATTTTCTTCAAAATCTGATAGGAAGGCTTCTAAAGGTTTCAGACCATCAAAGGTGGGTAAGTTACTTACTGTTGTGCCGATCCAGCGGACTTCTCTTGTTAATCTAGCACATCTTCTGGTGGATACTTCATACATCTGGTTCTGCCAATTTTCCAGCACTTCTTATGAATCTGATGAACACACATTGTCACTTCACCATCTCATATTCCCATCAGCTGTAGGGTTGATGTAATCATGTTGTATCTTTGTCAGTTTGTATATGTTTTCTAGTGCATATGCGTAGTATTCTTCTCTGATGGGCTCTATGTATCGTTAACCTTCATCTAGATCTAAAGGTGTGATAACCCTAAGGCCATCCTTTTCAAAATTCATGCATCTCTTATTTAAGTCAACAACAATAGATTTATCAAAGGCCCAATCAATTCCTAACAATGCAAGGTAAGGACAACTATTGTCAACTATTTCAATTACCTCAAAATCTACAAACGTTCTTACTCCATCGATGTCCACAGGGACATGCTCCAATCATCCAAATGGGCTAACATCTTCCTGATTAGCCATCCTAAGCCTGATAAAGGAGTAGATAAACTTCATTTTTCCCATCTGTGCCCAATTTTGCTTCGTCATGACATTGACCTCCGACCCTAAGTCGAGGACTACATAGTCTATCTCATACTCTCCTATTTGATCATTCAAATGTAATTCCTTATTTGTCCTTCTCTTCTTACCAGTTTGGTGTACTTCCCTATTCAGTAAGGGGTCTGTATTTCCTAGTTCATACTATCTGATTAAGTTTTGTAGATCTTGAACAGTGTTATCATCCTGAATAACTTAATACAAGTGTATAAAAAATCCATGAGCTTGCTTACCTCTTTTCCTTCTCTTGGCGAAGCAGACTGATCAAATGCGCGAGGCTTTCCATACTCTCTTATTTATGGCTGTGTTTTTAACGAGGAACCTTGATCTACTTTGAATTCTTGTCTTGCTTCCTCAAAGATTTGTCTTTCTTTCTTTGCATTAAAGGCTTGGGTCTTCTCTGTGGCCTTCCTGATACCTGAGTCTTCTGCAATATTTCCTTGAGTCATTATATCCTCTCTTGTAGCAGTGCCTCCTCTAGTTATGATAGTGACTCTAGGGTCTCCTCCGCAAGGTTCATCATATATCAGTTGCATTTGTGGGTTCTGCTGAGGTCCTCATTTTTCCTAAAGCTTAGCAAGCAGGACAGGACATTCTTCTATAACATGGTCAAATGAGTTGCAGTAGATGCAAGTGGTACAAGGGTTCTAACAATCACTTACAAGGTGTATTGGTTGTGCACAGTTGTAACAGATGATTTGTCCTCAGCCTCGACTCATTCCTCCTCCTTGTCCTCTTCCTCTGAATCCACCGCGAGGATTGAATTTTCCTCTCCCATGAGAGTTATATTGCGTAGCATTTCCCTCTTGTTGTACTTTGCCTTGGATCTTATATATGTCTCTCGACCTTTTGTGCATGAGATCATAAGCCCTAAAATCTCTATCATTATGTCCTACAGACTTACAGAATGTACAATATAAATTTGTAGGTGTTTGGACATACTTCTGTGTAGCACCACTTTTCACTCACTACTGTGTAGGTGTTACTACGCGGAATAACAACATTCTCACTCACAATTAGTCACATGCATTCAAAACAAGTTAAACACATTCAACATAGAGTAATCATACGATTTACTGCCATAATCAACAATCAATACTATTTAACATCAATTCATATACACAGCAGAATACATGATGATTATAATACATAGAGATACAGAAACATAATTAAAGCATTATCCGGTACTTATCTTTGAACAGTGGTAGATTCCAACAACCAAGTGCAGGCCTTCCACGAACCTCCCAGCCTTAGACTGCATTGCTCATCAGCTTAACAGTGGGTCACCCCCGAGATGGAAATAAGCTCCACCCCAAAACAAGGAATCCTAGGGTAGGCTGAGGTTACAGGGAAACAACACACAACCACAAGGATCGGATTCTCTCCCAAGAATCTCTCACACTCACTGCCCACAGACCCTCATTCCCCACATGCATGTTCTACCCCAGGAGTATACACCTTCTTTGTCACCTGGGCAGTTCTTCGGCTGCTAACCTCCCTTGCCTTGGGTTACAGCAACAGGCCGGACCGGAAGTCTCTAGGCTTTGTGGCAGCTACAAGGTTCCTTCCAGGAGTTCTCTCCTTCCTCTGTACACTCTCTCTCCTGGAGAGAGTGTTGCTTCACTGGCCAACAAGCCACACATAGTCCAGCACTGCGTGGCCACAACAATCAACAGGGAAAACTGACGCGGCTTTCCTACAGGCTCAACAATGGCCGAATGGCTCATGGTCACGACTTTGGGATAGAGACCCCACACACAAGCTCGATCTCAGATAGAGGATACACACAGATTCTCCAGATGAACATAGGTTTTTTAGTTCAGAATATGTATGAGGTTTTTCTGCAAAGGTTGGATCTGTCGTACTACTCAGAGGTCGTATGCCCTCAGGCCATCGGGTGGAATGGAGGAGAACCCCCATCACGTCTCATATTCGCCATTTTATTTCATGGGTTGGGGCTAACAATTGTCGCCCTGGAAACTACATGCATTTACCCAGCACGCATCACCTTCCTCATGGTTAGGAACTTAAGATAAAACATGAAATGCTCATGCCTTTTTGGAATAATATTAAAATATTATTCCCAAGGCTGAAGCCCCCTAGGCTTAACACTTAGCCCCTTTTCCCACCTTCCAGCCCCTAATCCCTTGCCTTCTCT
>SNQJ01S0007133.1:42498-62447 GCA_010110895.2 Picea sitchensis
CATAGATTGGTATATGCATATATATAGGTTCATATAACTGTGTAATTATGAATGATTTCTATGTAAGAATGTTTGTGCAGTGTTTGATGAGAATGAATAGATATATGCTCATAATAGAGGAAACCACACATGATGTGCGGAAATAACGCAATTTTATCTATGCCTAGGCTGAGCTAAGTAGGTTCCCAGCCCGTTCTCGGGAAGTTTCTTTCCCTTATCCGTCTTCAGGGATGCCTGGTACAGATCTCTTCACAGATATTTTCCTCGTAGAATGACTTATCAAGAACCCAGAAAAAGGACTTGAATGTGCAAGTCTTTGCAACCCTGTACGAAGAGGAATGACCCTCTTAAAAACCCCAAAGTAGTAGTGTAAGGATAAGTGTTGATCAACGGATGAGATCCTGTCGGAGAACCTGCGGTCATTCACGAATGTTAAATTGTAGTAATGAATGAGGGCATTAATCGCCTTAACCCTTTTTCCCCTATCTATGTGAATAGCGAAGAGGATCCGAGTCGTCCATCCGAGGAGGAAAGGTGGCAGAGATCCATGGATCTCACTACCTTAGAGGTTCATGAGGTAAGAGCCCAAATTTTGGATGCTCCAAGTCGCGAGTGGCGAAGCCACGAGAAGATCCAAGCCGTCCATCTGAGGAGGACAGGTGGCAGAGATCCAGAGATCTCACTACCTTGGAGGTTCGCGAGGTAAGAGCCCAAAGTTTGTATGCTCCAAGTCGCGAGTTGCGAAGCCATGAGAATATCCGAGCCATCCATCCGAGGAGGACAGGTGGCAGAGATCCAGGGATCTTTCTACCTCGAAGGTTCGCGAGGTAAGAGCCCAAAGTTTGGATGCCCCAAGTCGCGAGTGGCGAAGCCACTAGAAGATCCCAGCCATCCATCCGAGGAGGACAGGTGGCAGAGATCCAGGGATCTCGCTACCTCGGAGGTTCTCGAGGTAAGAGCCCAAAGTTTGGATGCCCCAAGTTGCGAGTGGCAAACCCATGAGAAGATCCGAGCCATCCATCCAAGGAGGATAGGTGGCAGAGATCCAGGGATCTCGCTACCTCAGAGGTTCGCGAGGTAAGAGCCCAAAGTTTGGATGCTCCAAGTCATGAGTGGCGAAGCCACGAGAAGATCTGAGCCGTCCATCCGAGGAGGACAGGTGGTAGAGATCCAGGGATCTCGCTACCTTGGAGGTTCGCAAGGTAAGAGCCCAAAGTTTGGATGCTCCAAGTTGTGAGTGGCGAGGCCACGAGAGGATCTGAGCCATCCGTAGTTGAGGACACATGTCGGGAGATCCAAGAGATCTCATGAACTCAGAGGTTCGTAAGGTAAGAGCCCAAAGGTTGGGTGCTCCAAGTTGCGAGTAGCGAGGTGCCAAGAGCCGAGCACGAGAGCTCAACCCTTGGACTTACGAAGTCGTGAGTAGCGAGAACATGAGATTTCAACCGTTGAGTTCACGAAGCGGCAAGTAGCGATGAGGAGCTAAAGTCTAGCCTAGCCGGTGGTCACGCGTAGAGGACACTGACAAAAGGGAGCTATACCCATTTCGTGACCTCGGGTATTGGTGATTTGTGAAGGAAATTCGAAGGTCTTCGACTCACAACCCCCAAGGTCGCGAGTTGTAAGAGGCACTTGCATTTGGGCGCGTATGTGGTTCTATCGAACTAAGGACTAAAGAAAGGGAGCTAGTGCTTTGTCATTAAGCGGCGGGTAGATCTGGACAGCCAAAATCTGCACGCCCAAATCTACGGTCAGGATTTCATTCTGAAGACCTCTCACCACCCTACCTTCAAGATTGGACCCCATGGTATCGCTGAGTCATGAAAACACGAAAAGGCGCCTAGTCTGTTTGGTCTGTGATCCTAACCCATGATCATAGGGAGGTGAATAAGGGAGAACTAGCACGCACTAGACCCCCGTAGGACTTCGGGGATTCGGTCCCTTGAGGTAGAACGAAATTTTTTATTATCCTTGCAGTGGGTATGTTACACCTCCTGACCTCCCACATTGTCTAATACTTCATCAGTGAATGGTGCAGGGAAAGGGTAATGCATACATGCATTATTCAACTTCCTGAGATATATGTAGATCTTGATCTCTCCTATCTTCTTGTCTTGTACCACCATAGGGCTTATCCACTCTTACTCTTCGAGAGGTTCAATAATCCCTTCTTCCATCATTCTGTCGAGTTCAATCTTCACTTTTTCCTTATATTTTGGTTTCAATCTGTAGGGTCTTTTCTTGACTAGCTTTGTACTTAGTTTCAAAGGTATCCTCATCTATCCCATAGGACCTTTGATACCTTTCATATCAGTGAACTTGGTCAGAAACAAGTCCTGGTATTCGTGTAGCAACTCTGTAATCTTGTTAATAGTAGCAGCATCCCAGTAATCTCCAACATTGTCAATATTTGGTGTCTCCTCTGTCCCAATATTGAATTTTTTAATCTTGATTGGCTGACCAATAAATGGTAGCTCAACTCTTGGTCCTTCTACATCTCTTTGGCTTTTTGTTTCAGTAATGTTTACCTTCCTGGGATCATCATCGTCAGCATTGATGTTGTAGCAACTCTGTAATTTTTGGAGAGGCTCAGTACATTCGTCCTCTTCATGTTCCATAGGGAGGCTAGATGAATATTCGAATACCTTCTGTCTCACAATCTGTAATGCTTGGTCTACTGAAGGATATTCACTTTCAAATAAAAAAGTGGTTACAAAACTATGAAATATACCTTCCTAGTCTGCAGTGATGAGGCGCAGCTCCGGTTGAAGGTACCAGTTGATAGGGGTTGTGTCCATCATGTTAATGAATCTGTGCACCCATTGTTCTCAGGGAATGTCACTCCAGGCCTCTTCACAGCTCCGCATATGGTCTTTTGGGAAGCTTCGACCTATGTACCTTGCTTCGCATCCTTATACTTGTGTTGAGAACCACGTTGTCATCAAATCTCGGCATTGTACCCACTCTGTAATATTTCTTTTGTGGGTTCCCCACCTTCTTGTTGGTGTGTCTTTCAGGGCCTCATTCATTGCCAACAACCTCTATTTTGTTG
Source organism: Picea sitchensis (assembly GCA_010110895.2). NCBI lineage: Eukaryota > Viridiplantae > Streptophyta > Pinopsida > Pinales > Pinaceae > Picea > Picea sitchensis. The sequence goes on from SNQJ01S0007133.1 coordinate 45,551, forward strand.
GTACACTTGCTTCAAAATCTGATAGGAAGGATTCTAAAGGGTTTAAAACATCAAATGTAGGTAAGTTACTTACTGTTGTGTCGATCTAGCGAATTTCTCTGGTTAATCTGTCACATCTTCTGGTAGATACTTCATACATCTGGTTTTGCCAGTTCTCTAGTGCTTCTTCTAAATCTGATGAACAAGCGATGTCACTTTGCCAGCTCAGATTCCCATCGGCTATAGGGTTGATGTAATCATGTTGTCTGGCTGTTAGTTTGTATATGTTTTCCATTTTGTATGTGTGGTCTTCTTCTCTGATGAGCTCTATATATCATGGACCCTCATCTGGATCTAAGGGTGCAATGACCCGAATTCCATCTCTTTCAAATGTCATACATATTTTCGTCATATCAACCACTATGGAGTTATCGAAGGCCCAATCAATTCCTAACAATGCAGGGTAAGGGAAACTGTCATCAACAATTTCAATTACCTCAAAATCTGTGAATGTTCTCACTCCATCGATGTCCACGAGTACATGTTCCAATCTACCAAAGGGGCTGACATCTTGTTGGTTATCCATCCTAAGCCTGATAGGGGAGTAGATCAAATTCGTTTTCCTGATCAGTGCCCAAGTTTTCTTCGTCATGACAATGACCTTCGACCCTAAGTCGAGGACCACATAGTCTATATCATACTCTCCTATTTGAGCATTCAAGTGTAATTCTTTATTTTTCCTTCTCCTTTTTTCGATTTGATGTATGACCCTATTCAGTAAGGGGTATATATTTCCTAGTTCATATTGTTTGATTAAGTTTTGTAGCTCTTGTATAGCGCCTTTATCCTAAATCAACTTAACACAGGTGCATAAAAATTCCATGAGCTTGATTGCCTCTTTTCCCTCTTGTGGCGAAACAGATTGATCAAATACCTGAGGCATTCCATATTTTTTTATTTCTAGCTGTATTTTTTATGAGGAACCTTGATATGCTTTAAAATATTGTCTTGCTTCCTCAAAGATTTGTCTTTCTTTCTTTGCATCGAAAGTTCGGGTCTTCTCTGTAGCCTTCTTGATACCTGAGTCTTCTATAATATTTCCTTGAGTCATTATATCCTCTCCTGTAGCAGTGCCTCGTCGAGTGATAACATCAACTTTAGGGTCTTCCTTGCGAGGCTCAACATATATCAATTTCACTTGTGGATTATGTTAAGGTCCTCATCTTCCCTGCTGCTTAGCTAGCAGCACAAGGAAATCTTCTATAACATGGTCGAATGAGCGGCAATAGCTGCATGTAGTGCAATGATTCTGACAATCCCTTGCTAAGTTTCTTGGCTGCGCGCAGTTGTCACAGATGATCTGTCTAAGCCTCGGCCCATTCCTCCTCCTCATCCTCATCCTCGGTATCCACCGTGAGGATTGAAATTTCCTCTTCCTGGGGAGTTATACTACGAAGTGTTTCCTTCTTGTTGTGTTTCTCCTTGGATCTTATTTATGTCCCTCAATATTTCATGCATAAGGTCATAGGCCCTACAATCCCTATCATCGTGCCCCACAGACTTACAGAATGTGTAATATAAATTTATGGAAGTCTGAACATACTTCTGCATGTAATAACACTCACCTGTGTGATGCCTATTTCTGCATACTTCGCACCAGGGCAGGCTGACTTGCTTCAAGGGGCTTGGTGCTCCTGAGGCCAAATATTCATGGAATAAACAACAATGTTCCTTATCATGGCCTTTTGATCTACATCTTACACACCAAATATCTTCTCTTTTGTCCTTCCCCTTATCTTTCTTCATATCCTCGACCTGCAGAGACAAACTAGTCAATTGGCTTAATATCTGGCTCATACCTGAGCTGGATTCTCCCATAGGGGTTGATTCAAGCTTCATAGCGATATCCAATGCTTCTGCCTATGAAGAAATCTTTTGTTGCATCAGGGGAAATCCGATGTGTGTTAAAAGGGAAGCAATGAACCATTCTTTATTATGTTCATATGGTATCTGAAAAGTTAATCGGCCTGTCAAGGTCTTGAACCTTTGATCAAACTCCCAAACAGGCTTGGCTACCTTCTGCTCAATCTCCTTCAGTTCTGTAATACATTGAGACTCTGACTTAGGTTTCTTGAACTCTGCAATCAGCGCATTCTTGATCTGGCCCATTGGCTTAGGTTTCACAAGTCTTTGGACAAGCTTCATGTACTATCTCAGTGCGCGATCCCTTAGGGTAGTGCTGAACTGGGTCCTTTTAAAAGCTTCATCAGTGACATTTTTAATATTCCATATGGCTTTGCACATAAACCAATGTTGATCAGGATCTTCAGATCCATCTCCCCTAAAGATAGGGAGCCTCATCTCATCTTCCATAGAGCTACCTAGGTTTCCTGTCTGAGTATATGTTGAGCTACTAGGAATAGTACTCTGAGGAATCTGGTGATTCTGATTATTTTGATTACCTAGTGTTTCTGAAATAACAAGATGATTAACAATACTTACTTCAACAGTTTCCGCAGTTCCTGAAGTTTCGGGCTCATCCTGGTGAGGTTCTTTGGCTTCTCCTTCCTCTGTCCTAGCACGTTCTGAATGTTCTTCATCTATCAGATCTGCTTCTTCTCCACTGTAGAAACCTCTTCCCCATAGTTTTTCTTAAACAGGTTCTCAACGTGAACCCCTCTAAATACACTCCCCCTACGCGTATGTCCAGCTTTTGTATCATTGTCGCTATCTGAATTCTTGAACATTAGCCTTTTTGAATCCAGCCAATCTATTGTACCTTCAATATGTTCTTATCATGCAACATCATATTCAGTCTCAACTTCAGAAATTGTAAAAATTTTACTCTAGGTCCCTTAAAGAAATATCTTTCAACTTGGTTGTATGAATCTACTCTATCAACAACAAACTCTGTGATGTACCCTCCAATGGTACTATAGAACCAATGATCTATTGCTCATGATACAATGTTATCAACTCTTTTGACCATCTTCATCAACTCGGACATCCAAACCATAGGAGGTCTAGATCGGATCTCGAACTGGGTATCTACTAGTCTAGCTAGCCACTCATACAGTTCTTGGTGGATTCCTCCAAAGAAGATTGCATGAATGTCAGTAAATATGTATTTCTCCAACCAATTCTCTGTACTAAAATTAGGGTTCTTGTTATGGGATTCAGTGAAGTCCCTCTCTTGATATTCTATCCACTTTTGAGTCTCTATCTTCGATGGAAACCACCTTGACATTCCCTCACAAAGATTCTTGTCCTGGCAATGGAACCATTTGTTGGCGCAGGGGAAGACCTAGGGTTCACTCGAAGAGCGCACCAACAAGCCCTAGCTACTTACCCTTTTGGAAACACCTGCAAAGAATATGCAATCTCACGCGAAGCAACTATGACGGGGTTGCAGGACAAAGATGTCTATAACTAGGGTAATATCAAGTGGATCTAATACAACAACAAGGAAGCATTCATATATCCCTCACCAAGCTAGATCTACCCTACATAGTTATAGATCTTATCTAATTACAACAATGAAAATAACAATATAATAGTGAAAGAGATCAAAGCATCAATCACACACAAAACACAAAATGTATTTGGTTCACCTTCTCTCTAGGGCTACGTCCACAAAACTGTGCTTATGATTTATTAAGATAAACCCTGCAGTCCTATTGATGGGCGAAATTGACCGCTCATCAATTGGAAGAGTGAATCCAGTCCGGGGTTGTCTAATTAACCTAAGTTGTTTATATTAATTCACTCTGATGGGTTTAGCGGCTCCGTTGGCTGATCTAAGTTCTAAACAAAGTGAAAAAATAACTAAAGAAAATACAATAATCTAATAAATAACAATCACTAAAATCTATATGTACATTTAAATATATATATATATATATATATATATATATATATATATATATATANATATATATATATATATATATATATATATATATATATATATATATATATATGTACAATTTATAATATATGTATAATAATTCTATATACAATCTGTACAAATCATGAATTTTAATCTAAACTCATAAAAATCAAGTGTAAATTGGTTCTTATAACAACAGTAATAAAGAAAGTGAAAATACTATTTAATTTTTTGGTTTGTTTTTTGAAATGTATAAAATCAAATGTTAAACTACTCAATCGAACCGAAAATTAACTTCTAAAATAAACTAGCAAATGAAATAAAATGACAAACTAACCTATCAACACATCCAATGTCTGTTCGATAGAGAATATCCAGCCACTTTATCCGTGAAGTAAACCTGCAACGGATCTTAAGGTTGTTCTGAAAAAAAGAAAAACAATGCGCTGGAGATTGAGTTTTGGTAACAGAACATAAAATGCACACAGTTACAGTTATCTTATGATTTGCAAGTAACTACGACAAAATAAATCTTCCTGTAAGAACTTGCATGTAAACATTCAACAGAAATTAGAGATAAATCTTCTAATTTAAATTGGATAGATGATCATTATGTATTGTATCTGAAACATAAGATATGGACAACATATAAAAAATGAATCATATCAACTTGCAATAAATCATGATGACGAAAGCAAGCACCATCTATTATCAAATCGACATAAACATAACTTGAATCAAAACATCATACAGAAAAGCTAAAGTTGTAACGTGCATTCTGTTCCATTCAAGTCTGTGATAAAACGCCCATACTCTTGCCCCAGGCCGAGATGATGCAATGTTTACAAAATGATATGTTTAGATAGGTTTCAGGAAACATAACTATTTTGTGTTCATAAGATCAAATTGGTTTCAAAAATAAAGGGGGATGCAACCACCCTGATTTCACTATATATCAAAAAACTACCAACAGTCTAATTCTGTTTATTCAAAATACATAATAGATATGGCTGGGATATCTCAAAAGTTCCTCATATCATATTTGAAATCATGGGCTCCTTAATTATCTTGAAAGCAAAATAAAATAGGAAGATATGAGATATGTTTTCTATCATCAAATTAAACAATTCGAATTTTCTTAACTGGCTACAAAATCTTGCGATTCTGTAGCTAGTTATAATAGCAAATGCAATCTCATTTTATTGAATAAATAAAACAAGCTAATCTTAATAATAAAAATAGTTTATTCAATCAAACCAAATATCCTAACTTAAGAATGACAATAATCATGCTAACAGAATCATACCTCTAATCATAAAACCAAATCGTATCAAGAAACTTTTGAGTTAACGATAGTTGTGGCTGCCTCTACGTTTTTGAAAATCACATGACCTGTGGTTTTCAAACGCTTCTCCTTCCCTTGGATGATGGATTCAAGCCTATTGTTTTCATTTGTTAACATATCAACCTGGTCTCTTAAAAACTTGACCTGTGACTATAGAAACGAGACATCGGTATAGTAACTGTCGATCCATGATAGGCATACATCACATTGTGACTGTGAGGCGTTTGCATTAGAACGAACAAGATTATGGATCAGAGAACCCTCCATATGGATAGCATATTTATTGCAGAGCTGGATACCAGGAAAATTTGGGTTATCTTTCAAACAAGGAGGAAAATTATCAACATAGTTATAGGGTCGGTCAGGGTATAGCTCGAATGACATAGGGTCTTCTTCAGCAAGGAATTTGTCAATTTATGAGTCTGAGATTTCATTTACTTCAATCATGCTGATCAGATCTATAGGGGAGTTTGTTTTATTTCGAAGACTTCAAGAAATTAACTGACCAGCTCTTTTGTTTTTGAAATTGACATCAACACTACCTTTTAACTTCTTTCCTTTAGGTTTCTTCACAGTTTTAATACAATCCTTTGGATGTGTACCCAATTGACTGTCCTATTGAATGACCTTAGGGTAGCTCGAGGGTTCACTGTTAGGGGAAAAATCACAAGCCTGGAGAGGTGGAAGAGAGTTCGTCGAGTTCACAATGGTTTCTCAAACAACTGGCTTATCTACTTCTCCCAATTCAGGGTTACCAAAACCATTTCGCGTAATGAACGAATCCCAATAGACATTTTGTGACTCTAACTGATTCATGAGGATGATTTTAATCAGGCCATGATGAAAAAGACTTGAATCTAAACTATGTTTCTTAAATCTTTTCCCCATTTTATATAGACTTATGAGTAGGTAATAAGGCATATTCAATGGAAAACCAATAAAACTCATAAGCAAGCATAAATGATATAGGAAAAACTAGTCTGAACTGTCCCTCACATGTGATAAAGTTATTCACTACAAAGAGTAAATCATGCCACCGATTTTTCAGGAACGAAATTGGCATACCTCTATCACAGCTGGTTATTTTTCGTGAGGTAAACAGCAAAGTCCAAGGGACTTCCTCCACTTTCGCATTTTTGAACCATTTCTGACCAACCACTAGCAATCCCATGGCTTGACTCAAGAACTCTTTGGTTACATCCAATTTCACATCACCAACCTTTTCCCTACAACCATCAAAGGTTAAGGTGAATTCTTGGGCGACATAAAGATTAAAAACCTGAAACTTTTTTATGAAAATATGCCAACCATTCCTTTCCAAATCCTCCCTAGCATTATCATATGATAGCAGGCTTTGGATACCATTCAGTTCAACCCTTACCACTGGAGCCATACTGAGCAGAAGGGTAATTAACGCACAACACACAGGTAGGGTTTGCAAAAACAAAAAAGAGACATAGCCCCGAGCTTTAACAATACATGTTGTAATGACTCAAATGATGGGAAGGAAGTTTTAATCAAAACGCATGCGAAGAGTTTTTTGAAACCCGAGACCATCCTAAGAAGTAATGGCAACCTGTACATTGTATGCCACCTTGGTATTGAGTACATGCTAGGACCAAAGTACTCAGAAAACATAAGTGCACGCATCATACTTTGATTGCGAAGTTGGGTAAACGAATAATCAAAAGTTTTGTAAAATAAATGTGATCAAGGATCAAACCACAACCAATACAAACAATATCAAAGGATGGGGTCTTTCATTTGTTAAGACTATCAATATCTTAGGCATGCTTATGAGTTGACAGGGTGAAAAACACCACAGAGTGATACCTTCTTGGCAAAGAATCGAACTCCATATTAAATAAACCATTTTCCTTCAATGAAATTTTAAAACAAAATGGTAACGATAGCTACAAGTTTTCATGCTGTCAGTCATTTAAAATGAAGCATGAATAGATGATAAGTAAAATGCAATGATTTACAACTGTCATTTAGGGAAATGCTCATGAAGAGTAATAAAATTTCATAGACCATGTGTAGGCAGCTTATAAAAATAATAATTATATAATCGCTACCAACAAGTCCTTGTCTGCGCTCTTAGATAGAATATATTCTTTCTTCTCACTCTTTCTCTCCCCTTCCTATGCACCTAGCTACAGGACTTGACCTTCGCACATAGCTAAAGATATTAAAATACTAGAAATCTCTTTCACTTAGCACTTCTCTCTCTCCATACAATAATATCTCACCACAACAATAGAGCTAGATCAACAACAATATCGTACCAACCCAAAGCACCCAACCAACCTAGGCCCTTTAGACCTCTATTTATACATTAAAATCATTCACTAACATCCCTAGGTCGAAACCTAGGTGCCAAAACCCTAGATACCAAAGCCCTAGGTGTCTAAAACCCTAGGTCAACTTGACCCGCATTTTTCGGGCTTCACCAACTTGACTTTCCTTCCTTCTCACGTGGTGCTCCAAAGCATCCAATGGTGGATTTTTCCACTTGCTAAGTTTTCCTCGATCCCTCTTCCTTGTTGATCTATCATCCTCAATCTCCTCTTCCAACAACTTTCATTTTCGTACTTCGCTCCATCTTTTCTGCTCTATTGCTCACTTCCACCTAGTGACAGTCACTGTGTCTTCCATGAAGTTTGTTTTTCACCTTTTCTTCCTTGTTATTTGCTTCCTTCCATAACCAAAGGCCAACAAAGGTTCATATGAGTGATTCTCAAGGCGATTTGAAACTCTCAAAGAAACAAGATGGATTGGAACTGAGGTTAGAAAACCCCCAAAATATGATGGTACCTCAAAGGTACACAATTTTCTTGCCAACATGGAAGAGAAAATAATGACGGATCAAAGGATATATGTTCTTGACTTAGACTTGGAAGATACCCCTACTAGATGGTGGGCCACCCATAAATCCTCTCTTATGAAATGGGAAGACGCAAAACAAGCCATCCAATGTCGATTCCAAAGTAGAGATTGTCTGCAAGGAGATATTAATATAGATCTTCAAGATGCGCAATTGTTCGATGGACGGTCTGCCCCTAGAGTGCATATTGAACATTGTTTAGAGTAGTGGAGAGTCATGGAAGTACCCTCTCACCTATGGGTTCATGTATTTCTCCATTTGTTGGGGCGTATTCCAAAATCCCGGTATATACATGAGGAGACCAAAAGACAAACAAACTATTCTCAAACCTTACAAGAAAAATTTTGCAAGGATTTCTCCTTTACAAGTACCCTAAGCTCAACACAGTCCTTCAAGGAATCAAGTCAATGGTTTTTACAGACATTTTCAAAAAAATATCAAGTCCAATAGTATGTTTTGACCATGTTCATTTTCTTCGGTATAATTTGGGTCTTGAAATTAATAAGAAAGTTGTACCTTGTTGTAAAGTTGAGAAATACCTGGAAAACCTGATGACTTAGAACAGCTCAGAAACTTAGATGTTAAAGAAGCATAAGGCAGTAGAGAGATTCAAGATACTATACCTGGTCACACCTATAGCTCCTATAATCACCCACTGAAGTTGCGGAAAGTTAATATCGGGAGTGTAGAGAATCCTAAGATAGCTTCTATAGGAGATCACTGGGATGAGAAAACTATGAATGAAGTACATAGCTTGTTGCGAGAGTATGAGGAGTTGTTTTCGAAAATGTTCTTAGAACTCAAAGGTATAAAAGGATCCATGGAAGAAATGAAAATTGATTTGAAGCCTAGCTCAAGACCTTTGAAGCATATACCATACCAACTAAATCCTAGAATAAAAGAGAAGGTCAAGAAAGAAGTAGAGAAGATGATTGCGATAGGAATTATTTTCCCAATCGAAGAAGCAGAATGGATTAGCCCCATAGTTATCCAAATTAAGAAAGGTACAGAAGACATTCAGGTCTTCATGGATTATAGAAGCCTGAATTCTTCATGCATTCATGATCTGTTTCCAACAACTTTCAACAACGTGTTGTTAGATCAAGTTGTGGGAAAAGAATCTTATTCGTTTACAGACGGGTTCTCGGGATATCATCAAGTCATAATCATAGAGGAAGACAAGAATAATACTACATTTATAACCGAATGGGGATCATTTACATATAAAGTAATTCCCTTTGGTTTGAAAAATGCCCCTACATTTGTTTCTCAGATTTTGATATCAACATTTCAAGAGTTCATCCACAAGTTTGTAGAAGTATATATGGATGATTGGATGGTGTAAAGCTTGTTAAAAGATCATTTCAGGCTACTCCGGCTAATGTTTGATAGATGTCGTGAAATATAGATATCTTTGAATCTAAGGAAGTGTATTTTATGTGTACCTCATGGCAATTTGTTAGGCCATATTGTATGCAGAGAAGGAGTTTGGGTAGACCTAGCTAAATTTGCAGTCATTCTAAACATGTCGCCACCTATAAGTGCCAAAAAAATTCACTCTACACTGGGACATACAAGATATTACCGCACGTTCATCAAAATATATACAACTATCGCCACACCCATTGAGAAATTACTGAAAAATTCTGAACTGTTTCGATGGACACCAGAGTGTGACAAAGCATTTGACATTCTCAAATAAAAACTAATTTATGCACCTATCTCGATATTTCCCAATTGGGAAATTGGGCTCCATGTACATGTGGATGCATCATGCATTGCCCTAGGAGCCATTCTAGCGCAACCAGGCGAAGGGAATATGGACCACCCTATCTACTTTGCCAGCAGAAAACTATCACAAGATGAGTGTAACTACACAACCACTGAAAGGGAAGGTTTAGCTATGATTTATGCATTGCAAAAGTTTAGACACTAATTCTTAGGCTCTCAATTCAAGTTTTTTACTGACCATTATGAATTGAAGTACCTAGTTAATAAACCAGTACTTGAAGGAAGAATTTTTAGGTGGCTACTGCTTTTTCAAGAATTTTAGTTTGAAGTAATTGTCAAACCAAGAAGATGCAATGTAGGTCTAGATCACTTTTCCATATTGGAGTCAAGGGGAAGTGGTGGAGTAGTGGATGATCAGCTCCCAGACGTGGACTTGTTATTGATCGAGGCCATCCCAGATTACCTTGAAGACATTGTTGTCTTCCTCAGTATAGGGACCTTCCCAGAAACTTACTCCACAACCAAAAATCGACATATGGTGGTTCACGCAGTAGACTATTAATTGATTTCCAGACAACTTTACAAATTGGGACTCGACAACATCCTTAGGAGATGTGTCTTGAACCATGAAAGGCAGGATATCCTATGGGAATGTCACAATGGAGTTGCGGGAGGACATGTTGGAGGTAAATCCATTGCACATAAAGTATTTCAAGATGGATTATGGTGGGCTACGTTATTTAAATATGATAAGGAATATTCTATATATTGTGACACTTTCCAAAGAGTAGGAAACCCGTAACGCCGAGATGAATTACCCCTTCATCCAGTCAGAGCACTTTAGGAATTTGAGAAGTGGTTTGTTTCTTTTATTGGACCATTCAACCCCCCAACTAAGCACACAAAGGCTAAATATACATCATTACCGCAATTGATTACCTCACAAGATGGGATGAAGAAGAGGCGGTTCGAGACTGTTCTACATATACAGTTGCTAGATTTATCTTTGAGAATGTTATCACTCAGTTTGGATGCCCTAGAAGTTTGACCAATGATCAAGGAAGACACTTTATCAACAACACAATCAGAACGTTGAAAACAAAATTCCTTATACAACACCATAAGAGAAGTCCCTACCATCCACAAGTTAATGGTATAGTGGAGGCATTCAATACAATTCTGGAAAGAGGACTAACAAAAGTATGTTGTGCAAACAGGGAAGATTGGGATGATAGAGTTCCAGTAGTCTTGTGGGCTTACAAGACTACCACGAAGAAGCTACATAGGTATACCTCATTTCAGTTTGTCTATGGGAAAGAAGTTTTTGTACCCGCATAATTTATTTCCCCTAGTCTCTATATAGCATGAGCTTCACACATGACAGATGATGAATCAGTCGTGTAGAGGATTGCAGACTTGCAATAACTTGAGGAAGCAATATTTATAACAGATTTTCATCAAACAATTGAGAAAACTAGACAAAAATCTTGGCATGACAAGCATATTTATTCCAAAATATTCACTCAAGGGGATAAGGTAATACTCTATGAAAACAAATATAAAAAATATCCAGGCAAGTTGCACATGCATTGGTTGGGTCCATTCATAGTTGTGGAAATATGACAATATGGTGCAATCAGGCTAGCGCAACTAGATGGTATCCTTCGGCCAGGATGGGTGAATGAAACCCTCCTAAAACCCTACATTTATTATGCTTGATACAAATCACATTTTCTCCAGTCCAAAGTATCATGTACTGTAGTTGTGTTTTCATTTCCTGTAATTTATTTAATTCAGTTAATAATGTCAGAATGTGCATTGAATGTGCCATGACATATATTTTTTAAGTATAAGCATTTATTTTACGAAAAACTTCTTACTCAGTTGCAAAAGATCAAAAGATACACCATTACATTCAATGAAGTCATTAAATATGACGGGGACCCCTATTTTGTTTGGAGGGAGGGAGAATCTGAAATTGATAACCACCATAACCCGTCATATGCTTTATGATAACCACCATAACCCGCAGAAATTTTAGTTAATACATAAAGGCATGATACACATAAATGCCATTGATATCCCCATCGTTCTTCTTAGTCTTTAAAATGTTAATCCCCTCAGCTCGAGCATGTCCATGTTAGTGCATTCATTGAAATCCAAAGATCACTGGATAGATCTTACCCTGTTATCCATATCGTCGGACACCTAAGTCTAAGATTGTGTTTATGATCTTATGATGAGTTTATTTATGTGTGACTACAAATCTTTCCAGTTATTCAGTTATAAGACCCCATGAACGTGCAGAGAGAGAATCGTTGTTTGTTGTTATCTACCCTCTGATTTTTAATTTTTTGTAAACACGCATACTCTGAGAGATTTTCGCTCCCCTGTCAGAAAGTCGAACCCAACCCACCTAGCTTATCAACACTTCAGAGCTAGCATGCTGAGAGCAATAGCAAGATAGATTTAAGCTCCCAAAGAAGCAATCCCAGATGATTCGTATGATCCTAGGATCAATATCTTCAGGGATGTCAAGGGGAAGATGGGGGAAGTAATACTTTTGGAGCTTGATTTGATGGACCAGGTATTGTTTCCATAGATGAACATTACCGTGTTCTGGGACTTGGTCCCGGATACAATGGGAGGCGTGCAGTTTGTCTCAGATATAGAGTTCATCAACCTGTTCAAATCCACAATCATGCACCTAAGGGATCTACTGGTCATCGGGACCACTGGCAAGGTTGAAAATTGCAAAAAATTTCTAATAAGTCGAGTGCACAACATAATATTATGGCTCAACCAAAGATATATGATTCATGTGGATGAAATCCACCAGCTCACCGACTTATATCTCGAAGGTGAGGATGTTTCCAAAGGATTTCAAGGCTTGAGCAAGAACGAGAAGAAGAAAGGTGACATTATCATATACAAGAAGTTCCACACACACAGAGGTGGGAGAAAAATGAAGATTGACCCAATAATTCTAGAGATAGTTCAGACAACATGCTATGTAATTGTGAGCAACTTCATGCATTCCTCCTACAAGGGAGAATTTACCTTAGACGCTCTTTCAGTAGTCGACTTCTATGCAAATGGAGTTGTGTTCAACTAGCGCAACTACCTACTAGAGGAACTCCTGGTCTCTTGTGAGGAAGATCAAGAGAACGGTTGAGCCTTCACATATGGATACCTACTAGTAGCATTTGCAATGTGGAAATGGATGCCACCCATGGGAAGACAGTTAGCACCAATGGACAAAGGTCGCTTGGAAAAAATGTTTGAGTTGTGGAATGCAAGGCCAAATCAGGAGAACATGGAGTTCAACAACGATGCCTTTGAAAAATGGTATACTTAGTTAATCGATGAAACTCAGTGATGGCACATACCACATGAGTTGTTAAACCTCAATACCTGGAACATATCCTTTGGCCTGAATCACCACAATTCCTTCTCTGGTCGATCCATGCAAAGCCTGAAGGCTTCCACTCTAGGTTTCTCCCCTTCTACCTTAATGAGGAAGCATTTGATAAAGAAGTCATGTCATGGACTAGAATCAAGAATAATCCACTTAAGTCTGGCATGCACTACCTCTTACATGAAAATCTCCTGAAGAAAAAGGGGAAGAAATAAGGAGTAGGGTCGAGTTCAATACCAACAAAAAATAAGAAGAAGGTCCAGTTGTCGATGGACTTAGAAGACGAAGAGAATGTGGAACCTTTGGAGCACAAGAAGTGAACATTTACTGTGTTTCCCCAACTCCCAGACCAAGTCGTTTTATCAGGTAAATATTTCACTGAAATCCTCATCATTGCTTTCATAGGGAACCCTTCAATCAAGAAGCCATGAACACATATTTCTGTTGTGAAGATCTTGAATCCTCAACCGATATCCTCGATTATACCTCATACTAGAGCAGTCGCTTGAGCTGCTCAGACTGTGATTAACATCATAAATGATCTCGAACAAGACACCATCACATCCACAACCATCATCATTTAGCAACCTCCATCGCCACCAAAAGCCCCATTTCCACCACAAGACACCACCATTCCATCCCAAACTAATTTACCTAAGCCCATCTAGCTAGATCTCCCAGACCCACCGGAGAATGTACCAGAACGCACTACCCTAACCCTTAATGTTGTAAAATGTTTAACATGCAGCATATGCTTGTCATCGATGGCAAGTACAACAATGAAGATGGCATGAGTACAGGAAGAATGTAATAGATGGCCACCAGAAGTATTTTGGGAAGACGCTGTAGAGCAACCTCGATAAGATCAGAAGAGATAGTGCAGAGGATGTTTGGTATGTTTTACAGGCAGTGTAAGCTTGTCATTGATGGCAAGTATAGCAGTGATGATGGCTTGAGTATAGCAGTGATGATCAGCAATGCAGTGATATTCAGGAAGACCAACAATGCAACAATTGTCTAAATGCAACAATCCTCAGTCGTCAAATCGAGGATTGATCTAAACTATTGATCAGGCATGATGAAGTCCCATAAAGTTTGAGAATCACTACTGATCGTTGGATCCCCTTCAAATTCCTGAAAGAACGAGAGCCGTCAGATCGACAAGAAGAGCGCGCTGAAGAGGAGGGACTCGTAAAGTTTGAGAAGCATTTCTGATCATTGGATCCATTCAAAATTCCTGAAAGAACGAGGGTCGTTAGATATGAATGTAGACAAGAAGAGATCGTTGAAGAGGAGGACAGATCTCAGGCATTAGATCCAAGCGCAGGATCCGACCATCGTTGGATCAAAAAGAACCCGCACGTCCTTTAACGTACAAGGAGAAGCGGGCATAGTCGCGATATGCAAAATCATGACTTAATCTGAACCGTCAAATCAAGCTCAGATCTGGACCATTGAGCTAACTCCATATCAGAGTTTCGGGGATCGCAACATGGAGAGGAAAGTAAACAATGCAACAAGAATGTTGATTTCATGATATGTGAAATTGCAATTCAATCGCAGTCATTGAATCAAGCTCAGATCTGGACCGTTGATCTAACTCCGTATCGGAGTTTCGAGGATCACGACATGGAGAGGCAAAGAAAACAATGCAACAATAATGTCGAAATCGCAATATGCAAAATCGCGACATAATCTGAGCCGTCAGATCAAGGTTTGATCTGGACCATTGATCTCAGTCCATTTCAGAGTTTCGTGGATCGAGAGTTGAATATGTCAAAGAATAATAACCACAGGAATCCCGAAATCGTGATATGCGATATTGTGATTTAATCGCAGCCGTCAAATCAAGATGTGAACTGGACCGTCGATCCAATGCACGTCAGCAAACCACATCAGCTAGGAACACGTGGCACAACCAGGTAATGAGAAGTGTCAGACTGATTCAACATTTCAAGCACATGTAAGTCACGAATCAGGGTGAAACATGGCAGGTATTTGACACGTGTGACATTAGCAGGTTTACACCACTTTGGAGTTTCAGAAATCGGGAGATAGAGATGTCAAGAAACTCTCAGCATCAGGAGTCCTGAAATGCCGAATTGCAAAACGCCAAAATCCCGTCAACCATCCATCTCTGGGGGTTATGTGGACCATTGATCCAACTCCCTTTCGGAGTTTCATGGATCAAGAGTTGGAAGCATCAAGAACATTCATCACAGGAATGTCGAAATCACGATATGAGAAATCGCGAAATGATCTGAGTCATCAGATAAAGTGTTGATCAGGACCATTGATCCCACGCCATTTTAGTGTATCGAGGATCACAACTTGGAGAGTCGAGATCTCTCATCTCCAGACTCACAAAATGCAAAATCGTGAAAGCGCCTTATGCATAAGGTTGTGGTCACAGCCCTTGGTGACATCAGTGATAGATGGAGGAAAGAGCTAGAGAAACCAAGCTTCATTTCAGGGATCGCAACTGGGGCTGTTGAGACCCATGGTCACACGAATGCCGAAATTCTGAAATAAATGAAAGATCCCATGGAATCAATCAAATGATGCAGGTGAATTTGAACAAGATCAGAGGGCTACTACAGCTCGACACAGTGTAACTGCCAGAAACCACTGATGGTTTCTGCCAGAGGACTCGAAGACACTTCAGTGTGATCACCAGAGGAGATAAAGAGTCTCTAAGCTTCGCCCAGTGAAGAAAGATGATTCTTAGAGGGATTGACAGATGGATGGGCATTGGAGCCTGTAACTGAAACAGAAAGGATGAGCTTGACTGTCACAGAGAAGACAAAGAGTCTCAACTGCCAGAGAGGCTGAGGAATCTCAGCATCACACCCATTGATGTTGAACGCGTGGGAAAACCACCAGAGAAGTTGAAGTGTTACCATGATGATCAGGCAGAGCACTCGAGAGGTGGAGGATATCGGTGTGGTGTGAGTATGCAAAGGGATTGCACACATTGCATGCACAAGGTGCACATAAGCTATAAGTACACGGTATAGAGAAGATATGGGGTTGTTGTTGCTGTTGGAGTTTGATGTGGTTGTTGTTGGTGAAGGTGATTCATGTGTGAAGAAAGAGGAGAGCGCAGTAGCTGAATTGCATAGAAGAGGAACTATGCAGTGAATGGACATGGCACACAGAGCATAAAAAGCAGAAGAACAGACAGCGCAAGTCATGTGTGAAGAAAGGCAATGAGGCAGACAGAGAAACGAAATGCATCAGAATAGTGATGAGTCTGGTAAGCCATTTTTGAACATCATATCACTGTAATAAGTTTCAGTAGCAAAGATTTATATTTCAGGGAGGTTGGGAGGTGCTAGGGAGGATTGTTGTCCTCATAGGTTGAAGTGGGTGCTTGAACACAGGGAGTTGTAGCTTCCATCTGGTTGCAGCCAAAGAAACCAAGGTGGAAGGGTGGTGCAAGGGAGAACTCTTGTTCTCTGTTATATAGGTTGGTGCCTGTATGATTGGAAGTTGGTGCTTCCATACAGTCGGTGCTGGAAACACTCATGGAGTTGGTGCTTCCTTCTAGTTGGTGCTAGAGAAACCAGGGAGTTGGTGCTTCCTTCTAGTGGGTGCTAGAGAAAATAGAGAGTTGGTGCTCTCAGCAAGTAGCAACTTGCAAAACAG
>SNQJ01S0007133.1:65682-78991 GCA_010110895.2 Picea sitchensis
CTAGCCCTCGATATTATTTACCAACTGAAATCCAGATGTTTTAATGATTCAATAAACAATGTGTGAAGGGTCAAAAGTTGTGGCTATACTATCTTGTTGTCTAAAAGAGTGGTCCTTTTATTCTTTAGGTTCAGAGGGAAGGTAGGGAGGCATTGTAACATGTTGGAAAGATACAATGGAACTTACTAATTTTTCATTTCTAAATGTAGGTATCTAGACAAACTTAAAGTCAAAATAATTGGGGAAGGTGTACTCAATTATCAATCCATATTATCCATATAGAGATAGATATCCCTTTTGAAAAAATTTAGAGTGCATGAAAAGATTAGATATTAAATGGTATTATGGGTGGTGATTTGAATCTTACAATAAAGGTGGGGAAAATTTGAAGCAAAGGAGCTTGGCAAGATCCTTTGGATTACTACTTCTCATACATGTTCAAAGACCTTGAGATTTGTAACGTGGAACCTCTAGTGTTGGTCCCAACTTGGAGGAACTACATAAGTGACATGGATAGGGTTTCTAAATGCTTGGATAGATTTATGGTAGCAGAGAAGATGATGTAGAAAGAATATAGATTGAATTCATGGGTAGGAGAAGGATGTGTGTCAAATTGTTTACCTATATTGCTTCAAATGGAAAAGGAATAACATAAACCACTAGGGAATTTTAAATTTTATCATCCCTGGCTTGAAGTATAAGGATTATTAAAACCAATTACTCAGAATTAGAAGAAATTTGATTCAAATTCAAGTGATTCAACAATGTATAAATTTGTAGAAAATTTGTAAAATGTTAAAAAATAGTGTCATATTGAGCAAAGAAAAAATCACAAAATGATAAAAAAGAGTTGAGAGGGACAAAGAAACAAATCATTTGAGGGGAATAAGGGAGGTATATTTATAGAAGAATAAAGAAAATTAAAAATGTTAAAGTGAGTTAAAAGGAATTTTTGGAAGAAGAAGCAGAGTGGAGGTTGAAAAGTAGGTCCATTTGGTTGCTAGAGAGCGATGCAAACACAAAATTATTCTAGAATTATGCAAAACATAGAAAGAAGATCAATACCATATGGGAGATTAGGAAGGGAAATGGAACAAAGGTTAGAACCTTTATGGAAATACATGGTGAAGTTAATATTTTCAAAGGTCTATTTCAATAACCTCTACAAATCTAACATCACAAAGATTCTAAAATCAGTTTCTTTCTTTCCAAAGTTGATTCATAATCAACTAAACCAGGATTCAGAACTAGAGGGAACATCAAAGGAAATCAAATCAGTCCCACGATCCTTCAAGAAAAAAAATATTCTTGGATAGGATAGATGGACAACATAATGTTATCTGAGATTCTGACTTCCTAGAAGAAGACTTGTTCAGAGTAATTGAAGAATCTGTTAGTTCAAGAAAATCCACGGGTGCTTTGAATGCTAAATTCTTAGTTTGATTCCAAATAAAAATGAAACAAAGTCATTTAAAGATTGAAAAATCCCATCTCTCTATGAAATTCAATGTACAAATAATAACAAATATTTTGGAAAACAAACTTAAAGGTATTTTTTCTAATTTCATTTTGAAAGAGTGGTTTGGGTTTCTCCACAACATGCAACTTTGTCAGGCAGTGGGACCAGTGAAAAAAGGTTTGCATACAATAAAGGTTAAAACTTGATATCTGTGGTGATGAAATTGGATTTTGTTAAGGCATATAAGAAGGTCAATGGGATTTATCTTAGATTAATCTTGATTCAATTGTCGATGAGATGGTCCATAGATAGTAGGTCTATGGATTGTACATCTTGTCAAAATAGATAATATTTGCAAAATAAAATTACTTTATCCTCTATAATCAATATGAGACTAAAAAAACACTTCACAATGCTTGAATATTACATACAAGGAACCTATCCAATACAAACTTAAATCTTGGTATGGTTGCTTGTTTGTTGGTGATGGTAAGGCAACACCTATCAATTAAAAAAAACATGGCAATAAGATTTGATGAGATTTGTTGTGTATTGTTTTCCAACATATTGTTAAATCAATTGGAGGTTGTGTAATATTGATTTTTGTGTTTATGGGGCTTAGTTACAATCATTAAAACAATGATATAAATTAAACCACAAGCACAAATTCACACTACAATTTGTTGTGCTTGTAAACACAACAGAAATTTCCAAAATGAAAGGTCAAATCATTGTAGCCTATTGTCAATTAATATAATGAAGTTGACTTGGGTTTGCTTTCATGCATTATTTATAAAAGGTAGTCAAATGATGTGAATGGTTTTCCAATGATGCACAAGGAAACAATGTTAGGATATTTAGACACTTAAGAGTTAATTAAGATCAACTTGGTCTAATGTTTCATTAGGTAAAAATATGTTTCTCTAGTATGCATTAGTATGCATTTGTAGTTAGATAATCTGATGGTCACGATATTTTCCCGACATAGAGTGATTTGGCGGATCATATTCTCCTCAATATTAATGGCTAAATTGATTTGAGGCCTAACACCTTGTTGGTCCATGATCTCTATTTAAAGAGCATGGAGGGTCATTTATCGATGATCGATTGTGAGAAAATATCTTGTAAATCTCTCTGAAATATTTTTCTTTTGCATTAATAAATTTCTCCAAGTGGCCACGTTGGTTGGGGTCGTGGATGTTTCTCCATAGGATTTTACCATGTCAAAAAATCGATGTGTTGATCTTTTATCTGGTTATGTGAGTGGTTACTGAAAGTGTTCATCCTCTGTTGAAATACCTATGTTTTCGAACAAACAAAGTTAGAAGAATGAATGTTGAATATCTTCTCCCAATCAACTCAACTAGTCAAGGGAAATGTTGTCTATAAAATACAAATTGAATGTTGTATGTATAAAACAAAATTGAATGTGTGTAGACTCAACTCCAAATAATAGTACATGCAAAGTACTCAATACAATACCAGAACATAGACCCACATTGGTTACTCTTGAATTACAACAAAAAATTACACACTAAATAAACATAAATCTAAAATCGATTTACTATAGGAAATCATGCCAATGAGTTTGTGGCTTCTATGTTTATTATTCAATCAATGGAGAGATTTGAACAATACCGCTATGCTAAACATTCAAAGTGAAACCATAGTAATTAATAAACACAGATATAAGGCTAGGACACACATGAATCAACCATGTAAGACAATTATTTACCCTGGAAACCCAAATTGGGAAACTAGATTGGAATGACGATGCTCAATCTATTATTATTAAATTTTACAAATAATTACAGAGTATCCTAGCTCTCTCTAGGTTGTCGTAGTATGATCTACAAGAAATTATAGCCTCTACCAAATGAACCCCCAACTCATTCTACTACTTGAATTTTAATGGACATATTGGAGCATTTCTAGGGGAAGTCGGAATATCTTAACCCTGCCAAGGATCCATCACTTCATAGGTGAGTAGGTGGTTGATCATGTGACTAGCACACCAAAAATCACCATAACCCCTTCGACATTCCACTTTCCTTCTAATACGTTGATTAATTTTAACAAAATTGAGTATTTAACAATTCATATTTTTTCTAGATCTGTTTTATATCACACCTCCTCGTTGGGAGGATTTTGGTCTCTTAATGTTGGTCTGTGGAGGAGATGGAATCATATGGCCTCCACTGGCTTCCCCAAGTCCATCATTCCATTAATATTGAAGGTCACATGCATCTTGTTTGATCCCTTTAGGCTACTAGTTTTCCCTTGGTCTACTACCAACATAGGTCTTCTTTCTCTCCCCATATGTGCTTTGATGAGGTAAGCGTTACAACTTTCAAGAAAGTGATATGTTTTCTCTCTCCTATAGAAATTAGTTTTCCCTTTCTCTACTACTAACAGATATGTTCTTGCTCTCCCCATATGTGATTTGATGAGGTAGGCCTTAAAAATTTTAAGCAAGTGATATTTGTTATCTCTTGTGTATAAAGTTGCATCCCTTTTCCATAGGCATGTGATGCCAAATTATGTGATGTATTAGGTCTAAATGTTATGTCTATTCTTCCAAAAATGAAAGAAAAATAAAATGGAATATAATCGGCTGCAAAAGAAATTAATAGAGACCTTCCATGGGTCTACTTTGATGGATCTTCACAAGGGAATCCCCCTGGGCGGGGGGGATACTTCACCTCTATGTCTCTCATAGTATTTATTTCAAAAATGGAGTGTGTCATAGATCAAATGATTTTTCTAAACTTATGGCTCTAAAGTTGGTATTAGTGCTTGCTCAAGAACATGTTGTAATGTCCCTAATCTGAACCCTTTGTAATGGTACATATAGGCTGGTAAGTCATGGTATCAATTGTAAATGTAAATGTAATTGTACATAAAATTTGGTGAGATGTTGGAACCTAGTTTGGTTTTGCGCGCACCAGGGTAAGTGCATGAGGATAATTGTTATCAAGGATAGGGTGCACACATTTCAGAGTGTTGTGCAAACCTAGGTAAGTGCGCACATTCACAATGTTGCAGGAACTACGTGGAAGTGTGCATCAGACTAATGTGTGTGTGTGTGTGTGTGTGTGTGTGTGTGTGTATTGAGGTTGGTGAGTCAGGATGCAGATAGGCCAGTGTGCCTATCCATTTAAAAGTAATCATACTCAAGTTATTGATATAATATTATATTGTTGTGCACAAAAAAAGTCTGATGAAAATATATAGGGGGATAACTCCAACGAAAAAGGGTGGAAATTTAAGTCATAGGGAATATTTTATTAATATTTTTGAAAAAAGTATATGTTATGGATAATTATTTTATCCTAAGTTTCTAAGGGAAGGGAACAAGTCACCAAGTGGCTAAAGCTACTTCTGAAGGTGACAAGTGTCGAGTTTAAGGCATGTAATATATATTGTTGGACTTAGTGTATTTTTGGGGGGATTATTCATTTTCTCACGGGAAGAAGGGGTAGGGGGGTCAGGAAAATATTACTATTACCTTATCTGCAAAGATAAGCTTGTAAGAGATTTTCTTTTGTATCCATAGTTTTTTTGTCAAAGAGGCAGGTTGTCAAGCCCGTGAGTAGTCTCTCTGAGTGAGAGATTTTTTGTTGAAGAAGCAAGTTGTCAAGCCTGTGAGAATACTCTCCAAGTGAGATTTTTGTTGGGAATTGTTCCCTCGTACGTTGTGAATTAGTTGTAGGGCTTGGATACTTCTTGTCTGGCCTGTTGTTGGAACCCTAGAGGGGAAGTGGGATAGTCGAAGGAATGTTGATCAGAGAAGAGGAACACTTCCTTGGGTCTCACAGGTGCATGGGGAATGAGAGATTGTAGGATATTTGTAGCAGTGACACCTCAGACTGAGCAATTTTGTTTAGAATCAGACCTTAGCCTATCACTAGGAACCCTTTTTCCCTGGTGGCATTAAGGCCCAACTCGGGGGTGACCTGTTGCTAAAATCTTATAAGCAACATAGTCTATGGTTGGGAGGAACGTCTGAGTTCTGCACACAGTTGGTGACTTTCATAAACTATAAGTGTTATTTATGTGATTGTCCCGTTTACTATGTGATTTTTTATCTATGATTGATATGGGTTAATTCTTATATGTTGTCACATATAAGTAATTGTTGTTATTATGTCTAATGGTGCTTGCACATGTAAGTAGGGTGATTATAGCCTGTATTTGTAGTTGTGCATGAGTATGACAAATGTTGATAGTTTTTCTTGTCAATTTATCCTTTGATATTGTTCATGAGTCTATGAGACAAGGATTGAATGGTCGGGTGCACAGGAAAGTAGCATGTGTGCACAGGAGGTTGGAACTCGTGTGTGTGTACATGGAAATAGACCCTGTGCACAAGGAAACTAGAATTTGTGTGTGGCGTTGGGATGGTTGTGTGCACGATAGTTTTGTGTGATCAATATACTTGTGTGTAGTTGTTTTTAGTTACTCTTGCTGCTTAAGGTTGTGCTAAAAGGAGAAATTTAGTGTGGTGTGACTCAGGTTGAGGTCGAGTGCATTGCTTCAAGTGATACTGTGTAGAGTAGGATTTAGTATAGAATCTGCACAATGGATTTTTGGAGTAGCATTGTTCAGTAGTATGTTGGGTGATGTTACAGTATGGTTGATTCATAACTACAGAAGTTGAAATTTTGTGGCGTGGCCCAGCGTGGGAGGTTGGGCAAGTTACATATGAGGTAACACATATATAAGTTTTTGGTGATTTTCTTCTTGTTATAAAATGGATGAGGCAGGATTTTTTTCTGAGGAAATTCACACTCCAACCATTGTTTCTTGATGTATGGCCCTTGTAGTCATCTTTCACTCCTATTTTATTTTTCTCATATCTACAGGGATAAGAATGTGACTACGAATGGATTATCTAAATAAGAGTTAGATTTGGAATGTGGCGTATGGATATTTTTAAAGGATGAACGAGACCCTGGATCAAAATTCGTACACGAACCATGGTTGTAATATAATATTTATTTTCTTCAATACTGTGTTTTCTTTTGTTAACACAAGCCACATGGATGGAATATACAAGGCTATATGGATGGAATATATAGGGCTTACTAGCTGAAATTTTTTCTTGATTATGATAAAGATGTAAACATAGGGAAATAGTTTTTTGGAAATAGGTTATGAACTTTTGAAGCAATTTTATGTTCTAATTTTGTAATGGGACTTGTTGAATTCAATTTTTACAGGGCCTAAGAAGCTAAATATTAATGCTTTATAGAATCTGCCAAATGTAATATTGTTTTTAGAAATAACATTACAAGATTTCTTTTCTTGGAAAGAAAAAGGTATGGGCTACCAATCATCACCTCATAGGCATCCAGTGGTGCAAATTTGAATTATACTTCATCCAAATAAGAAAAATTAATGGAAAAGTTGATTTCACATCTCCAGGTGATTATTGACAACACTAAAATGTGTTGTTTAAAAGGACAACTATTCTAAGGTTTCACTTAATTATCAAACCTAGGGTTCATCTTGAACGTGTGAGAAACAAATGTTGTATGCACGAAATCAAGATACTAGAAATTGAATGATTTGTAATTGATCCAAGTGGATATCAGTGGCCACCCACCTTTTCCAACTGGCTCAAAACAGTTTTCTGGAAATTTTGATAATTTACTATTTTTAGCAGTTTTTAACTTTCGGGGCCATTTTGAGGACCTAAATGAAGGTTTTTAGGGACATAGTTTCTCAATGATAGTCAAAGGCTCTTATTGAGAGCCCAAAATGAATCTCCTCAATGATACCTTTCCAACGAGCTATTGTGCGCCCCAAACAGAGATTGTAAGCCAAAGTTACGCCCTCGGTAAGTTGATACACCAAACTACACAAAACGAGGCCCACAAAAATGTTGGCTTTTAATATTCCGGGGTTAGGGTTTTGAATATTCTTTATGATAAAAATTCCTTTGTATCCTCATTGTAAAATCATCTTCTTGTGAATGCAAGTAGCGGACACATCTCTTCTCAGAGATAAGTTGCCACCATTCTAGTGAGTCTTTCACTCTGTACTTTACAGTCTTTGTACATTTTTGCTCATTAATAGAAAATTGTGTATTATTGTATCTCTGTGTTTATGGTTTCACCTATGATACATTTATGTTATATTATTGGATATCTGATATATTTCTGTAAATTTCTTTATTATATCTCCGCTCTCATTTTGTGTCAAAAATAATCTGGATAAGAGGTATTAGAGCGGGTTGCTCTTGATCATTTTTCAGTGCATGTCCTCGATGAGGTTTGAGTATAGAAAGTTGGGTCTCAATCTTGTCTCTCTTGAAGACAATCTCTCTCGCACGTCCAAGAAACCATCCATGGTGGAAGAAAATAAAAACGACAGAGTAGACGATTCTATTAATCTCTTGCTTGAGCAAGCTCTCACGCGACAGAGGGACAAAATGATGGAGAATTTTGCCCACATCCTTCAACGCCTGTCGATAATAACATGTGTGTATTCATCAAGCGTCCACTTTGTAAGTACCTCACCTTTCAGGGTACAATTTAATTTTGGTATTCCCATATTTGAAGGACAAATAGATGTTGATGCCTTAGAAAAATGGTTAAATCTACTAGAAGGTTATTTCTTTGTTCATAATTTATCCGACAGGGAAAAGATCACCTTCTCACTCCTTAAGGCTCTCCCCCATTTCAAACATTGGTGGGAAACTTACTAGGAGAAAAGTTCCACAAAGGAGTCTGGAATATATGGGGTCGAGCCCACCTGGGATTTTTTTGTGGATGGGGTAAAGGAATAGTATTACCCTGTTGGAAACTATGAGGACCAGTACATGAGATGGACCACACTATGACAAGAAAGGGGCCAAGCAGTTCCATATTTCACCAATACCTTCCAACTCTAAACGAAATTTGGTTCTGAAATACCATGGGGCTATACATAGATACATCCAAACTAAAATGGATTTTCTGGACATCTCATCGCTCGGTTTTGCTTATCAATATGTTGTTAAAATCAAGCAGAAGTTTAAGCACCAAAACAAACAAGATTTCGGGTGTGAAAATCTGCAACAACCAAAGTATGATAAAGATGACCCTAACAAACAACATCCCGAAAACCAGTCCAAGCCACATGAAAAGTGTTGAAGTAATGTAACTGCAAAGTGTATTCTAATTATTATTGTTGTATTATTCATTAGATCAATCCCCTATTGCAGATTGATCATGTCGGCTATTGTAAAAGACCAAATCCCTTTTTGTGAATTGGTCAAAACATAATTGTAATAGGCAGAATAAGAAGTCGGCCCTAGAATATATTAAAGAGGCCCTAGAATGCATTAAAGGTGGTTATAACCACCCAGATTCAGAAGTCGTCCCTGCCAATGAAAAGACACCTCCACAAGTGCCAAAGTTGTATAAATAAGGAGGCTAGTGCCTCATTTAGGCACACACTCACTTGTTCATCGAGGAGCAAGTTTTGGAGCTGCAATTGGAGGAGAGAGAGAGAGAGAGAGAGAGAGAGACGCATTCTTGGGAGAGGACTTTCTGTATTTGTTTGAGTTATCTCTTGGCATTGTATTGGTTATCTATAATAAGGAATTTTTTGCTGGGTTTTCTCCCCCATGAGGGTTTCCCAGGACAAATGATGTGTCTCTTGTGATTGTGTATTTCTCATTGATCCTATATTATGCTATTGTTATCTATTGAAATGAAAATAACTCTAATAATAGCTTAAACCTTAACATGGTTTCAGAGCTAAGCTAAAGAGAGCATCTTTCACAAGAGAAAGTGAAAAACATCACTAGTGTCATACATGCAAATTAGGGCTTTTTGTTGGTGAAGTATTTCAGCCCTAAAACCATATAGAAAAGTGAACCCTTCCTCAAGGATCACTTTGGCATCCTCAGCACAACTTTTTAAGTGGCTAGATCTCACGGAAAGTGAAACCCTAGTTTTCACAAAGTACTAGAAAACCAGAGTACCAGAGTACCAAAAGTACCAGAAAACCAAAAGCATCGGTCCAAAAATCTGTTGGTTAAGTTTGATTCAGTGTTGGCACCAGACCGAAGTGGAAAGAAGGACGATCATGGGAAAGAAAGCATGCAGGAAACTAAAGTGACAACTAGAAAAATATTAGCACACGCGAATGCAAGAAAGCGTGCACAGAGGGAAGCAACAGCTGGAGGAAGCACAACATGCGCATGGGAGAAAAACCTAGCGTAAGAAGGGTTAGGGTTTTGGTAATATTTTGTAAGTGTCTGAAGAGCCCGAAATGCATAGATATAGATACGAAAGTATCATATAGGGGGGTTGTGGTTGTTGTTGTTGATTTTATGTTAGTTTTTATGAAGATTGTGATTGTTATTGAGTGATTTTTATGAGTATTGTTGTTGGCGATACTTGAGGGGTTTGAATTGTATGAACCAAGTTTTGTAAGCTGTTGAGAAAGAAAGATATGAGGGAAGGTAGATCTGAGGATTAGACCACAGGCTGTAGAGCCTGGTGCAATCTAGTTCACCTCACATAGATCTTACCCACTTTTGCGGAGAACTGTAAGCGCATGGCGTAGGGAGATCAAGAACTACTATAATAAAAGAGCTAAGAGACAAATCTTTGTGGATGTATCCCAGGAGGGGTGAACCATGGTAAAATTTGTGTAATGTGTTGAATGTTTTCATATATTTAACTTATTTCAAGCAATAGATGACTACGATTAATGAATAACCAAACGCATTATTAGAATCTGTTTATATTTTGAGTTATATGCATGTGATTCCTAGGAACAAGTAGATTACAGTAACAGTACGCAAAACAGGTCCTTAATCAAGAAACCCTTTATCTCCTATGTTGTCCTAGGTTGTAAACATCTAAGTCTTACAGTTAACCATCCTTAACTATCTCGGGTGAGACTGCGCGGTACCTTCCGGGTGTTGTGCTTCCTTCTGGTTTACCAAGAGGGTCGATAGTTAGAGGCTTTGTTGGAACCCCGAATGACATGAACCCTGGGTCAATAACTCAGATAACCTAAGAAGGGATTCGATAAAACCAACAAATGGTTCTATTGTCGTATTAAGAGGAACAAGATAGGACTAAGTAGATGAGATAGAGTGGACAAGAACCATCAAAGTAGCAATGAGTCATTAGAAGGGAATGTGGAGACCTTGGAACCCCACGAGAGAAGAAATTGAGGGTTGGTTGCGAACTAAAGAGCTAGAATTTGCACACAAAGACAATAGAAACCCTAGAATCACACCACGTGGATACTTGGATAAATACGTGTTTACAGATTTACATGAAATCTTTTTTTGTGATTTTTGACATCTACTACAGGAGTGGATATTAAGGTTAATGGATAATCACCCGACGAACCAGATTCGACAGCTATATTGGACTCTAGTACAGATTCAATAGTTGCAGCAGGTGAACAACAAATTCACCCGCACAGTAGGCTTTTGGCTTGACAGTATTTTGGCAGGATTCATCACAGAGTTTGTGGTAGACACAGCAAAGTCATACAGCGCAGCTGAGAAAGAATTTCTACGAGGACCCAGAGGAAGGTACATTCAATCCCTGTATACTTATATCAAGATACTGATATATAACAAAGGTGTAATGATAGTGGAATCATACAATTAGACTTCCCTGCATGCATGGGGGAAGGGGGGAAGCACTGACAGAAAGAGGATGAATGGAAGGAAGGCAAGATAAAGAGAAGAAGGGAGAGGAACCCTTGGACCTGATCTCAATGGATGACGACCAGCTCAAGTGGATCTTGGCATCATCAGGAACGACGCGTAGTGGAGTACCCTACCAATATAAGATAAACACCAAGAAGAGAGCCATAGCTGAAAGGGAGGACTTGGCAAGCGATTAGGAAGAGGTAGAGAATCTTCGGGATGTGGATCAGATTGAGGAAATCTTGCATGCCACCTATGAGAGGAAAACAAGAGACCCAAGAATGGGAGGAGAATACAACCACCCCTTTCGTATCAATGTCAGTGTGGAACCCATAAACCCATGTGCGACCAATACACCACAGGGAACACCACCATTTAGGCAACCAAAGTTTGGAGGAAGACTGGCAGCAAGAAGCACATATACATAAGGAGCGACAACTGGAGGAGCCAGTTCAGGTAATCTTAGTCAAGTATCCACGCCACGTGGAGGAGGCAGTAGCTCAGTACTCAGAATGGTAGGACACGACCCTACTATCAGATTACCAAAGTTTCGAGGAGAAGCAGCAAAAGACCCTGAGAAGCATCTATTCATTTGCGCTAAGATCTGGGAAGCAAAGAAGATCACTGATGACAACACCAAACTCACGCAGATAGCGATCATGCTAAGAGACCACACACTAGACTGGTACATGAGTCTAGACATAAACAATGCTCTTGAGATGACAAGGACACTGGATGACATTAAGAAACTACTAATTAATGATTTCCAAAAGCCGAGCTCAGAGGATCAGTATATGAACGAGATGATTGAGATAAGACAGAAACCGGGAGAATTGGTATGGGAGATTGATCAAATATTCAATCGATTAAAAGGGAAGTTAAAATACCTTATGACCGATATGAAACATCGGCACCTGTTTGTCAACTCACAACTCCCACACTTAAAATATACATTACAACAATAAAAGTTTCAGACACAAGCAAAGGCTCTGCAGGCAGCCTTGGAATTGGAAGAGAATCAGTACCAGTAGACGGACCTGGTGTTGAGCCTCTAAATTGAAATCCCCACTACCCTATTATACTCCTCATCTATACCGTTTTGTCTTACCTAAGCTTGAATAAATGACAAAGAACACTACCATTAGTCATTGATGAGGTCATAAAGTAAAGTATAATTAATTCATGCATTTTTGTGGTTTATTGAGCTAGGAGACTAAATGTTTCATGTACTAATGTTTTAATTTTCCATGTACAACCTTTGACCTCTAGATGAGTCCAACCTTTCTATACCAGCTCATCCATCTGGTACTTATGCGCCAGATTTCCACTGTCTGAATCTAGTACCAAGCACACCTTCCATTCAGATCCGGTACTGAATCTCACCTGTCGCAATCCAGTACCAACGGTCGCAGAATTTCGCGATCTGGTACCAACCACTTGTGCACTGTTCAGATCTGGTACCATTTACCGAATATCACCTGTCACGATCCGGTACCAATATAGGAAGCAGAATATACCAAGTTTAGATCCAGATTGTACTAAAGATGATTGTTGGATGTTTGTTGAATCATTAAATCTCTAGCAAGGTTATGATAAGCTTGTTTGTTTATTGCTTCATCCTCATACACTTCGTGTCATGAGGATGAAGCTTAAAATATGTAACCGAATATATAAATTTGAATATTGACTGATTTGCTAAAGATTTCACCTCCTTGTGTTTCACGACTAAGATTGTTTAAATAGTCGTGGCAAGGATGGTGGAGGTAGTAGAGAGTTAGTATAATCCAGCATGTGAAGCAGCGTCACATATTGTAGAACACATTCTGAGTTGAAATTTAATAGAAGGATGTCATTTATTTCCAGGTCTTGATCATTTATAAATGAATGTGAGTTGAGTTGTTAGCATAGTTTAATTCTATGTTTTGAAATTTAAGTAAGAGGAATGTGTGGATTGAAAGAAAGCTTACTGTAGACTCCAGTATGACCTGTTGAAGCGGCAAGGGCCTACCACCCAACAAAGGTCAGCATCCTTATAGATTAGTGTTAGTAGTTGATTTCAATAGTATAGATGTTAGATTAGTTGAATCTTAATTCTTTCAGATGATAGCAGTATAGTTTAGACTAGGATTTTGATTATACGATTGTTTGGAGATCTATACTTACTCTGTTTTGCATAGGTT
>SNQJ01S0007133.1:79001-123462 GCA_010110895.2 Picea sitchensis
TTAGTTGTTCAATACCTGAAGCCTTGAGTCATTCAGCTGCTCCGTCGGTACCCATTCTAGGCACTATGCCTTTGACCAAGATTCAAATTGTTCTAATACCACAAGTTCCAGGCACTCATAGTCCTCTCTCAATAGTAAATGTTGATATTCCATTAACAGAAGGAAAAATCCATAAATTTCATTACAAAAAGAGGCAGGAGCACAGATGGTTCAGAAAGAACCTGAAACTACATCAGGATAGAGCACAACATCTTTGAAAGAATAGTTGGAACTAGTATTCCAAGATCCACAGTGATGTGCAGCACTGTTGCATCTTTTCCTGGCCAAGATAGAATTTCCCCCCCTACTCCCAACGGCTCTGAAAGTTATACTTTCACATAAACTACAAGGTCCATCCCTAGGGGAAAAAGAGGTGGAGACACCCTCCACACAATCAATGGTCAGTGGACTGCCACTACAAGTCCAAGTACCCCTAGATGTCTCTCCTTCATCGAGAGAGCTCGCTCAGTTACCAACAACGCATATGGTAGGCATAATCAGAGCCTCAACTAAGAAAATAGAGTAGAGGATCCAACAGGATGAACGAGAAGCCAAGTTATAGAAACAAGAAGGAATCCTTACGCAAGCCCAACGATCGCAGGAGGAATACTCAAATATTCAAGAAGAACAGAAGGTGGAAAAGGTAAATGAAAAAATCTCATAGGCCTGGACAATGTTCAAGAAGACAACGCCTCAACTGCCAAAATCCATTACGGCAAGCGATCCTATGGAGAAGATCGAATTAATTCATGTAGCTTGGTCACAAATGGTGGAAAGATAAGAAATTATTGAGGCATAGCTGCGAGACAATAAGAACGAAGATGAACCGCAACATAGGAAGCTACAACAACAAATGGAAAAAATATTTTTGGAAGGGAACAATGCAAGGGAAACCTTGCACAAAAGGACTTCATAATGCACAAAAATCTTAAGAAAAATCAGCAATTGGATGGGAATCATTTCAAGGCAAACCAAACATTGGAGGACTTGTGTGTAAAGATCCAATCATTCAACGAAGAATCAGCCACCACCCTGGATCCACTGGAACAATAAGAGAAATTTGACAAAATCCAACAAGTGAACAACGAACTCAATGTGTTGTATGAAGCTCAAATTGTGGCCAAGAAGGAACTACGAGAGTTTTGACCTGTATTTCAAACAACATATCTACGTATGCATCAAGTGGATTCCATAGATGACTTAGAATGGAACTCTTTAGTTGCATCAAAGCCAAAAGAGTGCATCACAGAAGCCACCTAACATTTTTTTGTTGAAGCTTCACTGCTTGCCAAGAAATGGCAGGACAAAGTGGACAACTTCCAAGATGTTAGGAAGATATCCCTTGAACTCGTACCTAAGTTGGGCCCTTCATTGAAGAATAAAATGTAGAAATAGTCCAAGTTGGAAATGAAAGCAATTCAGAACCAGAAGGAAAGAGAGAACAACAAGCCAACCCAGAGATCACAGAAGAGATGAAGACTTGACTCAGGGCAAGTCAAGGATTGTGGTCAGAGTCTATTGAGCCCTTCGTTTTGTTGAATAGAATTTGTGCACATCATATTGCAGCTTCATTTTGGAGAACATAAGTTGTGCAAGCTACTGAGGAGCTGGACAATGAACCAAAGAAAGAAACATAAAGTGGTTGGAAGGATAGTGCAACATCGAGAATGAGGAAAGAAGTTACAACAAGATCAAGAATAAGAGAGAACTATCATGTTCTCAAACAACAAACTGAAAAGATTGGATTATATATATGATACTAATAGGATTGTAAAAGGTTGGATGTTATCATTGTTTTTGTTGTTAGGTTGGAGTGTTGGGCTAAGATAAGTATTATTGTTAATATCATCATCATCGTTGTTCTTATTGTTTTTATGAAAAGCATCATTGTTGTAATGATATATACTATTATCATATCTAAGTTTAGGAGATCTTGGTAAGAACCAGATGATCAATGTATCAAACTTATGTAAAAGTCTAGATGTAAAGGAGAAAGAGACTATAATATTGTATCATATCTGATGAAGAACATCCTCTGAACACTTTTATCTGAGAATCGAGTTGTGAGAAGGACCTGATATGTTAATATAATTGGAGACCTAAATTTTGAATATATATCATATGTATTTAGTCGTAATGCATGAATGGAATGTTGTTATGTATTATCTTTATGTCTGATATACCTAAATGTTTCTTTATGAATGGAAACACAACTCTGTTTTTTTATTCCCAGTTAGGAATTGCTCATAATTGTTGCAAGTTTAGTCTATCTTGTGCAAGACTACAATGAGTCTTGATAACTCAGAGGTATGTCTAAGTATTCTACTTACCCTTCCCTCTCTTTCTTGTCTCGATTTCACTTTGGGTGAGACTTCTTCCCTTATGGGAAGATGAAAATGCCAATGCTCTAGACTACTTTGGTACCTTTTGTTGGTAAGCTAATAAGGACCCTGGTATGAACACTTTTGGACCAACAAGTATTAAGAGGGAGCTCACCACTCCCTACAATACTCAATAAAATGGTGTAGAGGAAAGAAAAAACAGAGCTATAACGGAAGCAGTGAATACTATGATCCACAATCAAGATCTTCCAATGCACTTATGGGATGAAGCAACAATAACAATAGTGTATTTCCAAAACATACTATTCCATAGTGCACTTGGATTCAAAACCCATGAATAAATGTTCTCCGGAAAGAAGACAAAAGTAAGACATCTCAATATATTTGGATGTCATGTGTTTTTACACATTCAGAAAGAAATAAGAACCAAGTTGGACTCTTCAAGAAATAAGGGAATTTTGGATACTATGAGGTCTCTAAGGCCTTCACAATTTACATACCAGGTTACCACCACATTGAGATAAGTAGATATGTATCCTTTGATGAATATGAATCACTCAAGAAGTCAAGGAGATGCCAACTTGAATAAGTATATGAAGAAGAACTTGTAGCTCCCAAAGTTCTAGAACCAATGAGGGAATTTAAAGTTTCCCCTAATGATGATATTCTAGAAGATCATGATGTGATAGAATATCAAGAAACTCCCTATATGATGGTCTCTCACAAGAGAAAACCATCTTGGTAAAGGGAACTTATACAAGATGGAGAGAAGTATGGTTCCTTATAAGGAACCATGAGACAAATCAAGAAACCTAATCCATTCTCTTGTTATATGGCTTTGATGTGTGATCTCATAGAGAAGGATCCTACTTTCTTTGAAGAATCCATTCAGAAGAAAGAATGGGAAGATTCCATGATAGAAGAATACAAATCCATTATAAATAATGATGTATGGGAAATAGTTCTCAAACCAAAGGACAAAGATGTGGTATCTTCCAAATGTTTATACAAGATAAAACATGATGTTGATGGAAGTATTGAAAAACATAAAGCAAGGTTTGTAGCTCGTGGTTTTTCTCAAAAGGAAGGAATTGATTATGAAGAGATGTTTGCTCATGTATCTAGATACACTTCTATCAAAACCATCATAGCTCTTGCAACCAATATGAAGTGGAAGTTACACCAAATGGATGTGAAAACAACTTTCTTAAATGGTGTTATTGAAGAAGAAGTGTATATAGAAAAACCTCAAGGGTTTGAAGTTGAAGATAGAAAGAATCATGTCTACAGGTTGAAGAAGGCTATGTACAGGTTGAAGAAAGCTCCTAGAGCTTGGTATGGAAGAATTGATAGTTTCCTAATGAGTTTGGGCTTTACCAAGAATAAATTTGATTCTAACCTTTACTTAAAGGTTATGAATGATGAGCCTGCTATATTGTTGTTGTATGTGGATGACTTTTCTTAACTGGAGAAGAAAATCTCATCACTGATTGTAAGAATAATCTTGTTGGATAATTTGAGATGAAAGACCTAGGCCTAATGTATTATTTCTTAACTCTTGAGGTTTGGCAGAGCCCAGAGAAGATATTCCTTAACCAAGGGAAGTATGCAATAGAAATACTAAAGAGGTTTGATATGTTGGAATGTAAATCCATGAACACACCCATGGAAACAAAGTTGAAGCTCTTGGTTGATACTTCATCAGAATTGATTGATTCTGCACTATATAGACAGATCATTGTATCGTTTATGTATATGGTGAATATCAGGCCTAATATATTGTTTTTTATGAGAAGATTGAGTCAGTATATGGTAGAAACCAGACGTGTTCACCTTGTTGTTGAAAAACATGTGATGAGATACCTTAAGGGTATGTTATACTTTGGTCTATGTTATATTGGAGATCATGACTTCAAACTGATTGGTTATACTGATTCATATTAGGTTGGAAGTGTTTCAGACAAAAAAAGGACTTCAGGATGTTGTTTCAGTCTGGGGTCAGCCATGACTTCATGGTAGAGTAGGAAGAAATCCAGTACTACTCTCAGCATGGCAGAAGTAGAATACATTGCATCATGTTCCGCTAGTATTGAATCCATATGGCTTCAGAAGTTGTTGACAAGTCAATTGTATCTAGAGATGGAAGAAACTATGATTCTATGTGATAACTAGAGTTTCATAAATATGACGAAGAACCATGTGTTCCATGATAAGTCGAAGAACATAGAAATCTGATATCACTACATTCATGATATGGTGCAGAGGGGAGCTATAAAGCTCCAATATGTTGGCACATATCAGCAGGTTGTAGATGTGTTGACCAAGCCTCTGTCTTGTGTGAAGTTTGAGCATTTCAAAGACAATCTTGGTATAGTCTGAAAGGACCTCCCTCAAAAGGGGGAATAATTTTGATGATACTATGGTATCCTAAAGAGTACGCAGGAATTGAAGAACTCACAGACATAGTTTAAGAGAATACAAGAAAATAAGCAATCGAGGCAGGCTAAGTTGGATCCACTAAAAGAAGGGGAAGAACAAATGTTGATTGATATTGATGCAACTGTTGAGGGGTCCTAAATCCCTTTAACTCAAAAGTAGTAACCAAACCCACCACCAAGGCCCAGTTAAACTCTACAACATTTAATGGTGGAATTGTTCTCTAGATCTTGCGATCTGGCCAAATAATTGATGGGCTTTACCTAGTGATTTACATGATATCTTCTTGCGAAAAATCCTCCTTCAGTTTGAACGTTCGCTTTTTTTGTATTTTCTCTTATAGGTGGGTCTGATACAAGATAGGTGTTGGTATAAACCAACTGGGTAACAAAGGGGGGAAGATTAACTATTGAATAAGGTTGAGCTTGGGATAACCCTCATGCTCAAGCATGCATACAATGATTCTTACACCTACGACAAGCCTAGTACTAATACATCAACTTGTTAGTATTTCAATTATTAACTGAGACAGAATTATCAGAAGAGAACATACATGCAATAAAATGATGGCAAGAAAAATAATTTCCTTAGCTCTAATCACTAATCACACATTAACACAACAATTTTTTTTCCATCATTAGAGATAAGAACTATAAAAAAATTGAAACAACTAACTTATCAATAGATTCATAAACTCTTACTCATTACAGCATCCATTCATGAGATAAAGTCAGAAGTAATTCCTCCTTATGATCCAATCACACACACCTTTGATGAAAAAACAGAAACTTGTCTCTGGTCCTAAACAATACTTCTCAATTACGGTAGCTTTGAAACAGTTCTTTACAAATCCAAAATGATGGTCTTTGCAAAAACCATCGACCCTTTATAACAGGTCGATCCTCTTATTTATAACAAATTATTAACTAAAAATAACTATCAAAACTGTAAGCTAAGTAAAACAAAACATCACCACATGGTGCTTTCATCTCTCATTCTTCTAGGATTCATCAAATGGTTTCACTTGAGTGGATGACTCTTCTCATTCTCCGACCATTTGACGAAGATTTCCTCGCATTTGTTGGCATACGTGAATCTGTGTTGTTCCATCAGGGCCGAAAGGATCTCCTTTATTTCCATTGCCCATGCTCGATACTTGACTACTTTAACACTTAACTATTGTAACATTGTCTGAGCCTTGATTGAGTTCTCCATGAATTGTTTTACTTGACCTGGTGTAATGTTTGCCACCTTTTTTATCTCCACAATTCATGATGAGTCTTGTTCTGCATGTAGTTTGACTATGTCATGAAAGTCGACAAAGTCCTCGGGTGTGCCTAATTCTTGGAGACCGATGTCTCTCGTCGCTCGATTGATCTTGGCCCAGATCCTTTCACAATCAGACCATTTCTCTTGGATCTCCTGATGAGGTTCGTGTGCCATATTCACCAAGTACTCGGCTTACTTCCTTATACGGTCGATGTTGTTGTACCTTAGAACCCGAATACCGTGCTCTTTGGCGTCTCGACCCTTTTGAACCATGCTGATGTAATCAGTTCTTTCCACTGCTTGGTGGGAATTTTCATACCATCTTTCCATGTATTTTCACATTAGCACCATAAGGGTGTCTTCCTGGAAATCAGTTATCCCTACAATGAAAAAGTATCCCTCACTCGTAAATTTGTTGTCAGCATGTTGGAATTCACTTCTCAAGAATACCATGGCCTATGTGGAGTCCTGATAGTATTTCGCCAAATGGTGCAGATGCTCCAAATCCTTTAGCACAACGTCCATCTCCTCTTCATATTTCCTTGCTCTATCCAAGGTGGCATCTTTGATTTCCATCCATGCACCGATAAGCTTGGACGTCTTGGCATGCTCCATGCTAATCAATTTCTCCTCTATGGTGAAGAGGATGGAAGTATCCATAGTAAGCCTCCTCTTCTTAGTGGTTCTCTTCATGATGGATTTCCTCTTTTGGTCGTAGGAAATGGCTTGTACATCAATGACCTTATCCATAGGTTCAGGGATTTGTTTCTCTCCCCAAGTAAGAGTGTTTCCCAAGCTCTCGATGGTATATATCTATTCAAAATTGGGTTCTTGAACCTCTTATGTATGTCACGAAATCTCAACCTTTGGTTTTTTCTCATTGGAAGGTAATGTACTGGCCAAAAATGATGAATCAGGGGTAGGCTAAGTACTTACTTAATAATTGGTTGTTGAGATGTTGATTCCCTATTGTGGAATTTCTTCTCCTT
This sequence comes from Picea sitchensis, assembly GCA_010110895.2. Classification (NCBI taxonomy): domain Eukaryota; kingdom Viridiplantae; phylum Streptophyta; class Pinopsida; order Pinales; family Pinaceae; genus Picea; species Picea sitchensis. The sequence continues at coordinate 86,077 of SNQJ01S0007133.1, forward strand.
GTTTTCCCGATCCTAGCTCATCCCTTGAGTTGTCCATTGGGATCCTCAGTGTGTCGAGTGGCTCAGCGTTTAAGGAAATTTATACATCATGCTCATTCTGTGGAATTCTCTAACTTGGAGAATTGGGAACCGGGGTGGATGCCTTCTCAGGCTATGTTTCCTCTATGATTTTCACCAGAGTGACTTGGGATACCTCTGAACTCTCCTCATCATCGTAGATGGTTATTAGTTCGAACAAGGGATTTGGTGTACTTTCTCTTCCTGATTTCCTCACTATCTCAGGTAGGGCCTAAACTTCCCCTAGTGATCCAACCTGTGGTGTTGAAGCTTCAGGGTTATCTGACTTGGTGGTTTCTTCAATTTGTATCGGCTCTGGGTCACTTGGTCCTCCCTGGCTTTTGATTGGGTTATCGGTAGGAACCCTCGTCATCTCTATGATATCCGGTTCATTCTAAAATTGATCAATGACTCTTTGTTCCTCTTCCATCAGGAGAAATACCCTCGTTTGTGCCTCTGGTGTCAATATAAATCCCATTCCCCGCATCTTTATTGTCTATGCCGCTCTGATTTCTTCCCTGGCTCTAAGGGCCTCTTGAGCCAACTGTTCTATTTTTTCCACTTGTACATCCATTCCCATGTCTTTGACCCTGATCATGTTTGGGTTGGCCATCCTCTGCACCACCTCATCCCAATCCTAAGCGTTCTATGTGAAGACTTCATCCTCAATCTTATCGTGAGCATACGACCAGCATGATGATACTTGTGACACATGTTGGAGGACCATCCCTTTAGGATCATGCTTGTAGAATCGGCCTATAGGGAACCTAAATTCAAGTTGGCTCAACCCTTCTTGTTTGGCTTGAGCAGTATCCTTTACCAGATAGAACCCCACATGGAAACCATAGAGTATCAAGGCTCGTTTCTTGTCTTTGACCAATTTGGCGTTATATCCCTGCAGGATGGTCTGATAACAAAATTCTCCCATAACGAGTTGGTCTGGGACATGAGATGGTAGGAGATGTGGTGCTCCAGTGGCCCTGAACACCCTAATGTAGGTCGTGCACTCATCCAAGTACTAATGGCCTACCTTGGCTATCATTTTCTTGGTTGTCGTTGATAGCCTTGGGCATTCCTTCTTAAAAATAATAAAATAAATGCGGGCGATGAATTCATCGCAGATGAGAGAGCAATATTTCTTGTACATGTTCTCCCATAGCACGTTGAAGTAGACATGGATTGAGATCTCTGCAACATGCCAACTTAGATTCATGTCAGCGAAGACATTCCTTGTGCACATGACATCAAGCAGATATGAGGCCATGTAGAAAGTTGGTGTCTCTCCTTCCTTCGACGACTAAGCTTACTACATACATTTGCTCAACTGTTTTGAGATTATCTCTCCCCATTTGAATCTTCTCACAATGATCTCCATTGTGTACACCAAAGGCATCCATGCTTCTGAGAACTTGGAGCAATCATTTTCTTCATATAGTTAGAAGATGAGAGCCATCAGATAGATGTAGGGTTCCCTCAGGTTGATTTTCTCGTACCATCCATTACTTCGATTGGTGAATTTCGTGTCTTCTCTCCACCACAAAGTGGTCAATCGGATGGTGTCATGGAATTCATAGAACTTCACCACTAATTCTGTGTTGAGCCGCTCTTCTAGGTCTCTGAAATTGTAGTACTCCTGGACCTCTATCAGGGGGAAAAATCTGACACCCGCTATTCACATAGTTGATAAAGAACGTATGCCCGTCCATATGGTCGATGAGCCATTTCAGAACCTCTATGTAGGGGAAAACAGGGGTTCTGCTTTCCACCATGTGTAAATATGACCATCAGATGTTGGGGAAAACCTAGTCATTGAGCACCCTTACATTTGTGTGGGATATACTCTGGGTATTATTCTTAGCTAATTATGTTGAATAGATCCCCCCACTGTGGGATTGCTACCTTGGATCCGGTGCTTGCCTCTGTGTTGCCATAGGCCAGAGGCTGGATGAAATATTTCTTTGTTGCTATTTTGATGACAGGCTCTGCCTTGGGGGCATACTCCAATTGCCTTGTAGTACCTGGAGAAGATCCTTCGCATATCTTTGGTTCTTTCATATTTGGTTCTCTCGGTGAGCGTATGGTGGTTTTATTTATTAGTGACATTATTCCTACAACTAGAGTAGAGTTTAGAGACCGTGTAAGAAACCAAACAGACATATATAAATTATAACCAACAAATTGACAAACTTGGATACATACCTCTGAAGCTTGTTAAACCTGGTTTTTGATAATTAAGAGGGTCAATATAGTGTTCGAGTTGCTCATTTCTCTCCTTCAGAGGATCTGGAATTCTCTTATGCGCATAATTAATTTTTTCACAATGGTTCAAGAGATTTAAATAGGGAATATCTTACCATGTCACATCATCCATTCAATTCGAGTTATGAGTGAAATTTCAACAAATCTACCACCAAATATTTAGAGGATTTTGAACTTAAATTCATCATGGGTTGATGACAGAGGCACGGGTGTTAATGTGTTCTATCGGTGATTTCAAAATGTTTTTTTCTAATCGACACATGAGGTAGCAACTAATGTGGGATCGGGCATTAACTAGTTCCTTAAATGTCCAAAATCCCATCGTATCTAATTCTGCAAACGTCACATTGTTCTACTCTTTTAGCTGGTGGATCGGGGGTTGGGATTATGCTGAGAACATTTCATTTATATCCTCCTAAAAAAAATATGACGCTGATCGATCTTACCGTACATTGTTGACGTGGAAAAGCTGACTCAAAGATGTGACTAGGACCTAGGGAACCAAGAATGACTCGGGATAGAACTAGACCGTATGACCCTCTTACTTGGTAAATACACATGGCGTTTGACATCGGTGACTTAATTCGTTCATATTCATTGGAGTCGGGACTTTCCTTAATCTATTCGTTCTAAAGCCAAATCCTAGCTTTTCGATGCTGAAAAGTGTCAAGAATCGACGATCAATGATAAACCTACACAAGTGCTCTCGGATCGACTCCCTCAAAAAATTCTCGATGCAAAAAATGCATCGGGGATCAACAATCGAGCATAAATTTATTGTGGTCGAAATATTTTTTTTGATCATTCTTGATTTTCCCCAATCCCGATAAAGTGCATTAGGCATCGGCTATCGACGATTTATTTTTGTCTTTTGTTAACATATGTTCTCTTCGTATCTCCCCGATGTCGAAAGGGATCGGCTATCTCACGAACATTTATGTGATTAACCTACCAAATACTCCTTCTGTCTATGCCGATGAGGATTGGAGATCAACGACTATTTTTTTCGTGTGGTTCCTTTACTTTCTTGAATTCTTTCCGACCTCGAACCTGAGCGCATTAGGTGCAGGGTTTAGTTATCAATTCTTAATTTAGGTGTTAAGGTCTTTTAGACTCAAGGTTTCATAAAAAAAAAATTGAATAGGTGATAATATTCATGAAAACAATTACAGATAAAACATTTCCAAAAATCAAGTCAAGTCAGACAATGCAAAAAACAAGTGGTACCCACAAAAAGACAAATTTTGATAAGGACATTTTAGGGTGTGATGAGTGCTCAACAGCAGCCAAGCGGTAGATGGAAAAAATCATCTTGGAGACAGAATATTTGTTTAAGGAGGATATCACTGCGAAAATTATGGAGTCTATAGTAGAGAAGAGCGCACAAGTAAACACTCGAGTTGAAGATATTGCAGGAAACTTTTGTTGAAATATTGTAACTCGAAAGAGTATTCTAACTATTATTGAGTTATTAACATATATATCAATCCCCTTTTGTGGACTAATCATGTCGGGACTTATGTATGACCAAATCCCCTTTTGTGGATTGGTAAAACCCTAATTATATCATGCTAATTGAGAAGTTGGCCCCCAGGCCTAATTAAAGTGGATTTAGCCACTATTTGAAGAAGTCGGCCCTGCCCAATGAAGATACACCACCCTAGCTCCTACTAGAAAGTATAAATAAGAGTGGAAGGTGCCTCATTATCTCTCTCACTCAAGTCACTCATATAGTGCGCAAGTTTGGAGGTAGATGCAGTTGGAAGAAGAAGGAGAGAGAGGTGCATTGCTCAATCTTGGATATTCTCTAGTGTTTGGTATTTTATCTTCACTTTGTATTGGCAATCTATATTAAGGAATTTTTTGCTGGTTTTTCTCCCCCATGAGGGTTTCCCAAGATAAAAGTTTGTGTACCTTGTGATTGTGTTTCTCTCAGTGATCCTACTTATGTTATTATTGTCTAGTAAATTGAAAAGAACTTAATAGGAGCTCTAAATTTAACAAATTCCATGCACTAGATAAGTCAATGTAGGATGAAAATATTTCCTGAGTGGCTCGGGATGAGCCACAGGTGACTGTTGGGGGCATGTTGGCACAGGCCATTTTGGGGAAAAGAACAACAATCAAGGAAGACAGGGCCATTTTGGGGAACAGTGTAAAAATCGAGGAAGATAGTTAGAAAAGGGACTAGAAAAGGAGTGTGCACTAGATAATGAGGAAAATCAGTGCGAGGAAGCGGGAAAGGAAGAAATAAGGACATGGATCAATCAGGTGTAGGAAGTTAGAATGTGGAAAAACCTAATCCACTTATGTTTAGGGTTTTCTTCATTATTGCAATGGTTTTTAACCCATTTTTGTAGTATAAATATGTATTGTAAGATCTTAGGAGATATGGTCAGTGAGAGCTGCTAGTAAGAGCTTTTAGTGATTAGTTATTTTTGGTATGAGTTTTTTTGAGAATTGTGGATCCCGTTTTTGAGATGAGTCTGTTTTTTAGTTGTAAATGAGGTGAAGGTCACAAGTTGTAGAGCTTGGTGCGACCTTGTTAGCCTCAACATCATCACTATTATCATTATTTTGTATCCATATGCAATGTGTGCAGTGCAATGACTTGATGAAGAAGAATAATGAAGAAGCAATGAATGCCAGATCTTTGTGGAAGTATCCTAGGGGGGGTGAACCATGGTAAAATATTGTGTCACTATGTGGAATTTTTCTTTTATTTGTTGCAATGGTTTATGATGAATGAACAAATTTGTTAGTAGTAAAATGCAGTGCACACTAGAATAGTTCTGAAATTTATGACAGAATGAATTTTAATGAATGAATATGGTTATAGAATGGTATATATGAATGTTATGTTGTGTTAGAATAATAGATATGGTTTATGTAGAATTAAAAAGCATGCCTAACATCTCCAAAGAAACATCCCTTCCAATGTTGCATACATCTGGGTCCTTCAACCACCCATAAAGACATCTCGGGTGAGACTTCAATGTGTGCAATGTCACCTTCTGGTCTCTATAAGGGATGATGGTTTGTAGGGTGTTTTTGGAAACCTAAGGTAGAACTTGGGTCAACCCAAACATTCCAACACATCCCTTGACACTCTAAACAATTTTCTCTAGCTATGAACATATTTTTCATGTATTCTTCAAATGGAAATAATTTCCCTTTCATAGTCCAAGCTAAAGGCAATTCAAACTTTATCAATTTCTCAAATATGTTGGTGAATAAATCAACATCCCTCTTCATACTGATGCATTTATCTTTAGTTGTCTGCAACAAATATATTTTAGTAAAAAATGTTTTATCTTCCATGACCATTTTTGTCAGAATTTGGTCTTTTTATACCAGAATAGCTTGTAGTTCAGGAGTCTATACATGTTCAATGCATGGGGAAAATTAAATTTGGTAATGGGCTTGATCGTAATTGGACATATAGAAGCCATGATAACTAACCCAAACTTATCTTTAGATTGGATGACAATATTATCATCATGGACGTTGAGATTTCTACATAGATATGACTGTAGCAAGGTAACCCTCTCCTTGGGTTTAAGTTATGTGAAACACTTAACCTCTATAAGCTCATTTAATGGCTCATTTTTTGGATTCAATGGCTATCTCAACATTTTGGGAATCGATTGAGGGGTTATCTCGACAAAAGCAAACCCAGAAGTGGAAATTACAGTTCATTTTGAGGGCATATAATTTTTGGCACACCAGACCACAAATTCCAGAAATTCATAGACTTGGGGTATCATAAATTTAGTGAGGTTGGATCCCCTTGCATAGTAATGGTCAACCATATTGGAAAAGTTTTATTTTACTTGTTGGTATAGCTCAGAGGAGTCAAAAGACTGGATGGGGTCGAAGATGTCTTTGTCTTTGTCGACTAGGTCTTCTTCTACGATATTTGTATTTTTAATGGTTTCTTAGGTTTGAGAAGACTGCATTTTTAAACGATGACTAAAGAATAAGAGGATTCGAATTTACCCATGCGGATTGGAACTGGTATCAAGCTAGAATGACGATGACAAATTTTGCAGGAATAGTGAACCAGGCGCCTGAGTTCTTTGAAAATTAAAAATGAAATAGAATTCAACCTTTACCCCCCTTTTACGTTAAAAAGAGATATGTGTCGTCAATTTATTAGCGAAAGATTAATTTAAAAATGTATAAAATAATTATTTACCTCTCCACCAGTTGACGTCATTATAGGACATGTGTATAACTTTTGTCAATTTCAAGGGGTGGATAAGGTTGAATTAACCACATACCCGGGGGGGCGAAATGGCTGGATGAATGCCACGTTGCAAAGGTTAACCCTTGGGTAAAGCTTTTCGGCCCCTTCCCCTTTGGTTAAATGTTGAGCATACAAGGGGGCACAATCCACTATAGGTCATCGATCTTGAAGTGGGTGTGTGCGATTAGATCTGCAAACAACGCACATGTTTTATTAGTATAACAAAAGTTATATAATAGATCTAAACTATTTAAAACGAAAATACTATTTTAACAAAGGTTTTAGTTTAAATTTTTTAATTTATTCGAAGAAAAATAAACTATTATAATGCAATAAAGTTACATAAAATAAATTTTATTGATGAAACAATAAAACTAAACAAATCTAATTTTATTAAAAATTTTCAAAACTAGGAGCATAACCCTAAGTCTTAAGGAAATGCAATTTCTATGAAAAAATAGTTTTATATTACAACGATTATAAATTTAGCCAATCTTGGAAACTCACTATTCCTCGTATTGATCATTGATATTTAGCCCTTCTTTTCATTTCTTTTTTTAATTTGCTTTTGTCTCAACCAGCCATTTTTTTCATTCCTTGGATTTACAAACTTAACAAATTATATTTCTTAAACGTTATTTTCTTAAAACACTTTCTTTTAATTTCAATTTTACCATTTGCATTAAATAATTTTTTATGAAGAACTACTCATTTACTATTTTAAAGAAGTTTCAATATTTTATACAGGGTAGAGAAAGCTCAAGCAACATTATGACTAACTATGAAAACCTATACACTTATAAATTTTTTAATTCTTAATTTTTTCAAAATTTCAATAATTATTTTCAATTCAAATTATTAATATTACATATATGACACATCTACTTACACAAATTTCAGACATGATTTGTGATGGAATATACTATTACAATTATAATTTACTAATAATATTATGCTCTTTTGACTTGTGTTGTACCAAAAATTTGCAATAGCATGAAATTTTATTTACAACACTCATTGTCAACCTACTTTTTATTCTTTATGATACCATAGAAAAAACATTTTAAAAAAAATCAAAAACCTTTTAAATTGAAATTTTTTTAAGAATGAATAATTTTTTTTAATTTATATTATATATATTATTAAGAATGATTTTTTTTTTTAAATATTAAAAGAAATGTAAATTTTATATATGTATATATATTGAAAGTTAAAAAATTATTAATAATAAAAATAATATTTTAATATATATCTTAAATAAAATATTTCAATATCTATTTTTTTTAAAAATTGAAAATAAAAAAAATTTATATTTAAAACTTTTTTTAAATTAAAAAAAAAAAAAATTTAATTTAAAAAACTTAATCCATTTTTATGCCTAATAACTCTAAAATTCAATTAAAAAAAAGTTATATTAATATTTATAAAATTTATAATTATATAATAAAACTATATTAATTAAAATTTAAAAAAAATATTCATATTCCACTGATGAGAAAAAGAAAAATCATAAAATCATTGTCCATCATATTGAAACTATTCTACACATTGTCCATTAAAAAAACATCTCTAGTAAGTATCATTGTCCATCATATTGAAACTATTCTACACATTGTCCATTAAAAAAAACATCTCTTGTAAGTGGGTATTCGGATTGAAACTATTTTAGATACTCCCAACCTACCATTCATAATTCCGAATTAATATTTTTATGTTCAACCCCATTTTCACATTTGAAATATCATAAATATGGATATTTTAGTAGTATTGATCATAAACATATTATGATCGTTCACATTTGAAATATCATAAATATGGATAGTTTAGTAGTATTGATCATAAACATATTGTGTTGAAAAGGGTTTTTTTATGTTTATAATTATTAGTGTGTTGAAAAGGGTTTTTAATGTTTATAATTATTAGTTTGTTGAAAAGGGTTTTTAACATTTTAATATAAATTTTAATATATAATTTTTGCTCTACTTAATATGTAGTTGAAATGTAGTATTTAAAAAAGTATTAATAAAAAAAAATATTTTAATGTTCAAATAAATAAAATATTTCAATATTTAAATTAAGTAAAATAATTTTATATCAATTTTATATAGAGATAAAGTAATTGAAAATTAAAAAAAATAGTATTTATCTATAGGTGTTTTCTACTTGCTAATGTGTGAGAAAAATGTGTAATTCCTTCAATTTTTAATATGGAGTTAGCAAGTGGCATCTAAAAAATATTAATAACAAAAAAAACATTTTAATGTGGGCCATAAATAAAAATTTTAAACATTTCAATGTAAGTAATTGAAAGTAAAAAAAAAAAATAGTTAAAACATTTTAATAGTGTGTTGAAGGAGATGTATCATTCCACACACATGGGCTAAGTAAATACAGTTTTAATGGTTTCTATTACATAAGCCTCCCTAAGTCCTCCTCACAATATCAACAACCACTTCTCCCTATAATTGCATGTGAGGCTTACTATGTCATCTAAATACCCAAATTTTAATCCCAAACATGTCAATCTCAACATGCATTCCTAGTAGAGATAGTATTCACATGAATTTTATTTTTCAATCTATCTATTTGATAGTTTTCTGAAATTATGATCTATTGTTTTTACAAGTCTCAATATTTTTTACAAGTCTGAAAATGTGAAACATTTTTTTTATGTGTTATATATATATATATATATATATATATATATATATATATATATATATATTAAAAATTAAAGTTGAGTTGGTTTGCTCCTATAGTTGAAAGGTAGGTCTCACTCTTTTTACTTGGGTTCAAATCCTCCATAATGCTTTGGCTCATTGTGATAAGGTTAGAATGGTAGATTGAAGAGGAGAATGCATGAGGACAAAAAACCTAGAAATGTTCTTGTTGTTGGAAAAACCAACATCTAAAAGGCACTATTCTCATTATCAAGAGTTTGAACCTAGTGAAAATCGCATGGTTGTAACATCATCTTATCTAGTAGTCCTTCATTGATGGCAATCTTAGCACATATTCAGGCATATGTGAAAAGGCCTAGTTTAATCTAATCTAGAAATGCTTTGATGTACCTGTCCAAGGAATTTCCAATATTCTAGTGAACTTTTAAATGCAAAAAATCCAGGGGTAGATTTGAGAGATGAACCTGAACTAGTACATTTATTATAGACATAGAGGAAGGATTTAAATCTAGAAACCAAGGGCTAACAAAAGGTCGTGCTCTACCCCAAAACCAAGAACCCTCCTTGAAAAAATCTTTTATAATCAATTGCATTTTCAAACTTGACAATAAAGAATCCATTTAAGTAGAGATACATCTCATAGTGCTTTGTCGATGTTGAAAAAATTCATTGGTACAAATCTAAAGTACAAGGCCATACACCATTGAATCTGTAAATTACCACCTAAGATTGGTAAAAACATGTTGACGGGCGAAATTGATCGTCCGTCAACTGAGAGAGTGGAACTGGTCCGGGGTTGTCTAATAACCCAAGCCGTTTGGAATGAACCACCCTGACGGGTTTAGCGGCTCCGTTAGCTGATCTAAGGTCCTAAAAGAACAAAAGAAAACTAATCTAAACTAACTAATCTAACTAAAACTATATAAAACTAACTAAACTAACTAATAAACTAATTTAATTAAAACTAACTACTAAACGAACTAAACTAAAACTAATTATTAAAACAAACTAAACCAAAACTAATTATTAAAACAAACTAAACTAAAACTAATTAACTAACTAACTACTAACTGCAATATAACTTATTTACAAAATGTACATTATCCACAATTTACAGATTTAATTAAAACCTACAAAACTCATTAATATTCTGTCCTAAGACAGCGAGAGATATTTTTTTATTTTTATAATTTTATGAACAAGAAATAAAACAGAAAGCTAATTAAACTAAAACATTATTCTAAACTATAAATATACCTACTCAAATTAATGGAAACAATCACAAACTAACTTGGATAAATGCTCCAGATTTGCCCTGTGTATGATGACTGTACTAGCAGATCGGAGGAAGGAAACTTGCACCGATTACTCCAGAAGCCTCTCGTAAACGATAGGCTGCAATGCTCTTTAAGTTTGTTTACAGGACAAACAAGACATAAAAATCATAACAATTATATGATTTATAAATCTCTGCAATTAGGTAAACCTGTTATGCAAAAACTTATACTTAATAATTCAATTGGTGAAGAAGAGAAATCTGTCTTTCCCAAACTGAATCAAGTAATTGCTATGTTTTTAAATACTGGAAGAAATCAGATATGGATTATATTAAATCATATCATTTTCAAAAGACTAAGATAGCTAAAGTAATCATTAACCAAATGCAAATTGATAAACATAAACATGAAACAAAAGATTGATATTATGAAAAGCTAAAGCTATAGCAGAACATCAATTTATGTCTCAGTCTCTATTAGATATCCATTATCCTGGCTCTCCCATAAGCGAGGATGATGATTATTACAAAAATAATAAGTATTTAAAGGTTTTCCACAGGGTAAAACCTCCCTGTGGAAGTTATAAAACTGTTTACATGAAATCTGGGAGATATCCCAAAGTTGCCTAAACTAGGAAATTAAAATGAAACTAAAATATCCAAATATCCTCTAAACTGTCCATCAAATCTCATGCAATTTCAAATTCACCTGAAATAGGTCAGAAATAAACAAGTTAGAGAGATATTTTCTTAATAAAAAAATAAAAATTTAATTCTACAGACTTAGCTACAGAATCATCTGATTCTGTAGCTAGTCTAAAATAAGATACAGAATCAGAATTGAAATTAATTCAAATCTTTTTTTTTTTTTTTAAATTCCATTCAATTGACATCCAATAATCATTTGAGAACAAATCATAAATTGAAATTGTTATTTCATTATGAACTCAAACAGGATCCACATCATTTAACCGAATACAGAGATAGCAACACTCTGTTTCGATTATTTTCATAAATCGGGCAAATGAAATCATATGAAACAGAATCGTAANAGGGTAAAACCTCCCTGTGGAAGTTATAAAACTGTTTACATGAAATCTGGGAGATATCCCAAAGTTGCCTAAACTAGGAAATTAAAATGAAACTAAAATATCCAAATATCCTCTAAACTGTCCATCAAATCTCATGCAATTTCAAATTCACCTGAAATAGGTCAGAAATAAACAAGTTAGAGAGATATTTTCTTAATAAAAAAATAAAAATTTAATTCTACAGACTTAGCTACAGAATCATCTGATTCTGTAGCTAGTCTAAAATAAGATACAGAATCAGAATTGAAATTAATTCAAATCTTTTTTTTTTTTTTTAAATTCCATTCAATTGACATCCAATAATCATTTGAGAACAAATCATAAATTGAAATTGTTATTTCATTATGAACTCAAACAGGATCCACATCATTTAACCGAATACAGAGATAGCAACACTCTGTTTCGATTATTTTCATAAATCGGGCAAATGAAATCATATGAAACAGAATCGTAATCGTTTTCCAACAAATCGAATTGTTCAGTTACGAAATCATTTTGATATTCAATTGAAAACACAGCAAATCACAAACACTTCAATAAACTTGTCTCATCAACAGGAGAAATAATCGAATCAAAAAGGATCGCGATAACTGTATGGCAAGCGATTTAGGCTGTGAGCGAATTCAAACCATAACTGACTCATAAAAAAATCATAACAGTATTAATCAAACAGGGTTTGTTATAGATTCTGATCATTAATCGTTGCACAGTAAGTAAACAAGATCGATCGATTTTGATCGCAATCATTTTAGTCAAACGAATCGTATCATGGTTTGACCAATTCATTTCATAAATTTAAAATACAGAGCATCAATTATAATCTGAGCCCGACTTATAGAACAAACTTGCCAAATTAGAACAAGAGCGAATCGATTAGCTAAGGTTTTCACATAGTTGTTATAATTCAGATTCATTTCCCGATTCGGGCGTGAATGTTCTCTGAGCGTATTGTTTTCACCAAAGAAATAGAGTCATTATTCTTAACTCGGAAACAATTCAATATAGAACATCACACGACACAGCATCGTAACAAGTAACTTCCCGAAAAAATTTACCAGTCATAGCATAACAATGATAACGAAATCGAATCCGAGAAAAATTGTAACAATCAAACTCAATCAAATTGTTTACCAACCATAGTGTATGGATCATAACCAAATCCAATCCGAGCATGATTAAGTTCTAAACTGAATATAAAAAATTTCCTTTTCAAATCGGATACAAATCAATTCCTTTGAAGGCAAACTATTAATTTTGTCACCTTAACAAGGCAATCCAATCAATCAAATTCAAACGAAGATCACTCAAATCCAATCAAAATCTATCGATTTCTATACTGGGAATAATCAGATCGTATATCGAATCTAATTTTTTTTGTTTATTCAAAGAAAATCTATATATAGAATGCACACAATATAACAGAGCCATTCAAGATGTGAACAAAACTGTTTAAAACTGAACTCAAATCGTTATATCAACCTAGATTATTTACAAAACAAAACGATATCAAATTTTCCATGCCTGTGTAGCGACGAGACTGCTTGATTAAGCCAACTTGGAATTTACGACAGCCGTGGATGATTCCACGTTTTTGAACAGGATGGAGCCGGTTGTCTTTTGCTTTTTATCTGTCGCTTGGAGCTTGGCTTTTTGACTGGTCAGGACTGCAATCTGGTCTTCCAAAGATTGAATCTTTGATTGGAGTATCGGAACATCAATATAATACCGCTCCAACCACGAATTGCATTGGTCACAGGGTGACTGTATGGATTTAGATAGAGGAGGCGAGGGTTTGGCCAAATGACCGAGGGTTTCACGAAGCAATTCAATACCTGGGTAATTAGGGTTGTCCTTAAGGCAGGGGGGTAGGTTTGATACAAAGTCATAAGGGGGTTCAGGACATAAACCTTGTGAATAGGGGTATTCGCTGGCCAAAAAATGATCAATATCCGAATCAGAGTCCTCGGTTAGGATGATAGGATTAGACTTGACAGAGGGTTTTGGTTTGTTTCTGGCCATTCTTGAAATGAGTCGGGCATTCCTTTTCCCTTTAGCATTTGCAGTAATGTTTGTCTTGGGATTTTTCTTGCTCATAAGTTTTTTAATGGCTTCTGCACTCTTAGTTACAGTGTCAAGTAATTCATTAGGAGGGTCGGCCAAGATTTTAGGCAGTAGGAGGTGAAAAGGTACCGGCGGTTTAGCCTTAGTTTCAATTACCACAGGTTTATCAACCTGTGCAGGGTCAGTGTCTTCAAAGCCATTATGAGCTATGAAAGCCTTCCAACTATCACCCAGCAAACTCAAATGATAAACAACGATGAGCTTAATAAGTCCATGATGAAACAAGTTGTTGTCAGCCTTGTGCCTCTTAAACTTTTTAGACATCTTATACAAGCTCTGATGAAAATAGAACGACATGTTTAGAGGATACCCTATAAAAATCATCAGCAGACGCAGGTGGTAAAGGAACACAAGTCCGTACCGACCTTCGCAGGTCACAACTGTTTAATTATCATCAAAGTATCGTGCCATCACGGTTTAAGTGCAGAGATAGGCATACCTCAGTCACATGAGGTGACTTTGCGGGATAGAAACAACAATGTCCACGGCACTTCCTCGACCTTGCAATTCTTAAACCAACGCTGTCCCGAAGTAGGTGACCCCGTGGCTGAGTTGATAAACTGTTCATCAATATCTAATTGTACATCGCCTACCTTGGCTCGACAGCCATCGAAGGTCATAGCAAATTGTCGTGCTACACAAAGGTTAAAACCCTCAAATTGTTTCACGAAGGTAAGCCATCCACTATTTTCCAAATCTTGGCGGGCATTGTCAAACATTAACAGGGATTGATTGCCATTGGGTTCAACTCACACGAAGGGTGCCATGGAGCCGAATGCATGGTAAGGGAAGGGTTTGAATTTACCAACACACACAGTAATAGAGCTACCCGAACCAACAACAATGAATGAGCAAAAGGGGGTAAGCATAAATGCGCGCATGCGAAGGTGGTGGAGTCTGCCATGCAAAAGATTCATTACCCAAGTACAACCGCCAAATTTCATAGTTGTTTACTCCATAATAAGTGTTCAACCATTAAATCATGCGTACAACCAATGAACTCAAAAGTGTAAACCAATACGCGCCACCATTATGCCATAGTGTTAAAACATCTGACTTATAATTCATAACCCAAAATCAACTATGCGCCAATGTATATAATCAAAAGTTTAGCCAAGGTACCAAACGGTATTCATGTAGTTGACAAGCCAAAGTTTAAAAAAGATTAACATAAGGATTATATCATATATATATATATAGAAAAATTAATCATAACCCCTATGCGTTTTTATAGAATCAATGATCAGGCAAGTCATAAAAAGTGTAAATCCAAATGCTCAATGTCTTACAAACTCAATAAAACCAAGTTATACAATTAACATAAGAATATCCAATGAGCATAGTACGAAATTTCTTACAGCCACATAACGATAAGCAAAAGATAAGCGTAGTAGGCATATCGATAAAAAGATCATGATAGTTCAGATAGTGATCGAAATGTGACTTCGAAAGGAGAAGTTTTCATGCTTACAGTCATGAAAACTTAACGAAGACAAATGCGCAAATGTGGCAAGAAATGAAAATGTCGTCTATTTGAAAATTGCGACAAAACTTTATGTTCGCAAGACATAGGTGTAGGCAGCTTATAGGATAATAGAAAAAAGTGAATTGGCTACCAACAATGGTGACACACTGGTAGAAGCAGTTATCTCTATCAAAAGTAACAAATTCAGATTAGGACAGCGAAGATAATTTCAACTTAAAAATAACAACCAGAAAATTATACAAACATCATCATTAATCATATTTTCCAGCAGTGTTTCAAAAGATGAAAACCAATAACAGTCTTAAGATCATCAAGTCACGATATTAAGATAAAATCTCCAATACTATTGGCATAGCCACTGCTGCCAGCAGGCGTCCATAGCCTCGACAGGGTTGCCATTTAACCCACTCTGATATCTGTATCCTGTCAAGAAGTTCTGGATCAGAATAAAGGACATTAAAGAGGTTTCTTTTTTACAAATTTTCATGTACCCGACATTGCTTCACTGCTAGCGAGCCTGTTCAGTACCCTGGCGAAGTTGTCTTGGCACCATGCATGCATTTACCCGCTGCCAACGGACCTATTCAGTATCCTGGCGGGTTTACAAGCACTTCCCATAGCTCTTATTCATAATTTATTTTGTTTTTCTTTTATAGATATATAGCTGAGCGGGGTGACGCTGAAAACCTTGATATTTTAACATATTTTTTTAGACCTCATCAGAATTTTTTAGCACTGTCCTTTATTCAGCTCCAGAGATGTTTTATTTACAAAACAACTACCTACGACAGGGAGACATCTTTTGAGTCATTCCTTTATGGAAAAGGAACAACGTAAAAAGATAATAGATGATCATGACAAACTTTGCTCAGAGATTGAAATCAGTAAACTTCTTTCAAACAACGAAATTTTCCAACACAGATATCAATTTCAAGAATATATCATTGATGTTTGTACAAACTTTTCAGAAGTTATTTCAGCGAAGAAATTTTCTATCGTCTTTGTCTGAATAGATCAGTGTACAAGTATGTGTATTTTTCAAAGAACACAAAATGATAAAATCAAATCATAATCAAAACAGAAAGCAAATGAAAATAGAAACAAAAATGAAATATTTACATAATATACAAGGGTAGTTATCAAGCAAAGTATCTTTTCAGGGCTTGGCCATTCACCGGATAGGTGTCAAGCTTCCCTTCAAGATTCTGCAATCGAAAGGAACTAGGACCCAACTTTTCAGCAATTAAAAATGGTCCAAGCCATAAGTTTTGAAATTTTGTATGCTCATTGTTTCCTTCATGTGGTTTGTCCCATTTTAAGACGAGATCACCTACTTCAAAATTCCTATCAGAAGCAGAATTAGAATCGAACCAACTTTTAACCAATTGTTGATGTTGATCTAACTTACGCTTAGCTTGGGCTCTTACTTCTTCCAGCTTCATCAAAGCGTTAATTCGGTTTTCTAAAGGGGGACACTCTTCTTCTTGGACCTTTTGTGACAACTAAAGCGAAGGAAGAAGAATGTGAGGTGGCAGAATTGCTTCTCTACCATAAATGAGAAAAAAGGGGGAGTTACCTATAGCATCTTTTGGCATTACCCTATCAACCCATAGTGCATTCAGCAGCGCGTTGTGCCAATTCTTGTGATTTTCAACCACCGTTCTCTTGATAATTTTGATCAAGTTCTTGTTTGTTGATTCTGCTAATCCATTGCCCTGGGGGTAGTAACTAGCCGAATACTTCAGCTTAATTCCTTTCTCCAAAGCAAACTCGCTCATCTCAAGAGAAGAAAATTATGAAGCGTTGTCAAAGACTAGACAGTCAGGGATACCGAAATGAGTGATAATATTTGAATTTAGAAAAGCAATTACCTGACTGGTGTTGACAGTTCTTAGCGCAGCAACTTTAGACCATCAAGTAAAGTAATCTATGGCTGTCACAATATACTTGTGTTGTTGTGAGGACGAAGGGTTAACTAGACCTATGATAACAAGGCCCCATTGCTGGAAAGGAGAATCTACTGAAACAGGTTGCAAGGGAAAGGCTGGTTTTTGCAAACGCCCTGATGCTTTCTGACAGATGATACATTTACGACACAAGGCATGGGCATCTCTAAAAAGCGTGGGCCAGTAATAACCGACTCTTAAAACCTTATGAGCAGTGGTATCACCACCGAAGTGACCACCGACTTCTCCTGCATGTAACTCTAGCAAGACTTTTTCTGCTTCATCTTTCTCGAGACAGCGCCGTCAAAATTTTGACGAAACAGTACACCGTTAACTAGATGAAAGGAGGCAGACTTTATCCTCAACGCTCTTCTCTTGGCGGGGTCGAGGTGACAGGGGGTTGACCCATGTTCAAGACAGAATCTAATATCATTGTACCAAGTACTAATGAGGTTTTGTGTGCAACAGATCAAACTTTGATCGCTTTGTCCTAGTTTTGAAGTATTACTATCTTCTTGTTGTCCTGTTTCCAAATCAACAACCAACTTACACAACCCTTGGCCTCTCACAATATGAGCTGGGGTGATTTCTAAGTCATACTCCTGCAAGGAGGTGACCCAGTTGGCTCTCTTCTCTCCTAACTCCTTCTGCACTAACAAGTTCCTTATGGCAGGGTAGGGGACAATGACTTTCGTCCTTGACTTCAAAAGATAGGATCGAAAATGCTTAACTGCTTTGAAAACAACGTAGGCTTGCCGATCAACTGTTGGGTAATTAAGTTCATCACCTTTGAAAGCAGAGCTCATAAAGGCAATGGGTACTTCATTGTTATCGACATTCTTCTGAGTTAGGACGGCGGCATAGGAACGATCAGAGGCAAAAGTATAGAGTGTAAAATCTTGAGAGAAGTCAGGGCTCATGAGAGATGGAGCGTCTATTATGGCCTTCTTTATGGCATTGAAATCTTGATTTTCTGTGGGTCCCCAGTGATATTGGGTGTCTTTCTTAATTAGGTTCTGCAAGGGTCTGACCATTTCAGAGAAGCTGGGGACAAATCTTCTCATGAAGTTAATTTGGCCTAAGAAAGACTGCATGGATTTTTTGGATGTAGGAGGGGGAAGTTTAGCGATGACTTGAGTCCTTTCAGGGTCAATAATCATCCCATCACTAGACACAATGAATCCTAGGAGTTTACCATGTTCTACTGCAAAGATGGACTTTTTGGGGTTCAAGGAGATGTCGTATTTACGACATCGTAGCAGAACGACTCGTAAGTGAGCTAGATTATCATCTTTGTTTTTGGAATAAACGGTCACATCATCTAAGTAAACTACTACGGAGTGATTTATTAATACTCGAAAAGAAATGTCCATTGCTCTCTGAAAGGTAGCACCAGCATTAATCAATCCAAAGGGCATTTTGCGATAAGCATAAGTGCCCCACAAAGTGCAGAAGGTAGTTTTGAGTTGGTCTGGTGGAGACATCAGGACTTGGTTGTATCCAATAAAGATAGCCTCTTGGAACCAGATACCTATTGAAGGATCTGTTCCATGGGTGGGACAGGATAGTTGTCTTTGTCAGACGCTCTATTGAGGTTTCAGAAATCGACGCAGAGTCGGATTTCCCCGTTTTTTTTCCGAACTGGGACAAGGTTGGACACCCATTGAGTGTGTCTAACAGGAAAAATTATTTTAGCACTTAGGAGTTTATTCAATTCTTTTTGAACGGTCGGTTCTTGTTTAGGATGCATTTTCCTCAGTTTCTGTTGGAAGGGTAAGGTTTGGGGCTTCATCGGGATGACATGCTGTATGATATTAGGATCGAAAGTTTTAAGATCATCATACGTCCATGCAATTACGTCCTTAAATTCTTTAAATAATTTAACAAAAGCAGCTTTTTCTTGTCTAGAACATCCCAAGCCTAAGTTAATGCACTGAGGATTTTCACTAGTTCCTAAGTTCACTTTTTCATAAGACAACGAGGAACTATTGGTTTTACAATTGACCATCTTTTTAAATTTATCTTCAAAATCATAAAACTTCTCTAATCTAACTATGGATTTGGGTATGGAATTTACCTTGTCCAACAGAGCTTCTGGAGATTTCGGATCAGGTATTACCGTAAAATCGTGCAAATTATCGCCATGCGTGCATTCATCTATCACTGATCCTTGAAAGGTTTCTTCCATGTGCAGAAAGTTAATGATCTGCTGATCATTGTCAAATACTCTCCAGTTTGTGATATTGTCAGGAACAGATGGTCGAAACAATATCTCTACGGAGAATGCGTCTGGGGACAAACCTTCTGCAGGAAGAAATTTAGAGGCTACATTAGCTAATAGATCTTCTTCAGCATTATTTAATCTAGGAATGGAATTTATATTGAAAGCAGAAAATTTATTCATTAAACTCCATACCTCAGATTGGTAACTTTTGAGATGCGGGGAAAGGCAGTGTATAGAATCTCTTACCTGTCTAACCACTATTTCAGAGTTGCCAAATACGACCAGGTTTTGAATGTTTATATCCAGAGCTTTTCTGAGACCTTGCAGTAAAGCCTCGTATTCTGCAGTATTATTAGTACATTCAAATTCTAGTCTACAAGACATTAATGTCTTGTTACCTGCCGGATCGATAATGATGCAGCCTGCACCAGCTCCTTCTTTAGACTTAGAACCGTCGAAATATAGAGACCAAATTTGATTTCCATCGGGCTCATGGGACTGTTGCATAGAAGNGAGGATTTTCACTAGTTCCTAAGTTCACTTTTTCATAAGACAACGAGGAACTATTGGTTTTACAATTGACCATCTTTTTAAATTTATCTTCAAAATCATAAAACTTCTCTAATCTAACTATGGATTTGGGTATGGAATTTACCTTGTCCAACAGAGCTTCTGGAGATTTCGGATCAGGTATTACCGTAAAATCGTGCAAATTATCGCCATGCGTGCATTCATCTATCACTGATCCTTGAAAGGTTTCTTCCATGTGCAGAAAGTTAATGATCTGCTGATCATTGTCAAATACTCTCCAGTTTGTGATATTGTCAGGAACAGATGGTCGAAACAATATCTCTACGGAGAATGCGTCTGGGGACAAACCTTCTGCAGGAAGAAATTTAGAGGCTACATTAGCTAATAGATCTTCTTCAGCATTATTTAATCTAGGAATGGAATTTATATTGAAAGCAGAAAATTTATTCATTAAACTCCATACCTCAGATTGGTAACTTTTGAGATGCGGGGAAAGGCAGTGTATAGAATCTCTTACCTGTCTAACCACTATTTCAGAGTTGCCAAATACGACCAGGTTTTGAATGTTTATATCCAGAGCTTTTCTGAGACCTTGCAGTAAAGCCTCGTATTCTGCAGTATTATTAGTACATTCAAATTCTAGTCTACAAGACATTAATGTCTTGTTACCTGCCGGATCGATAATGATGCAGCCTGCACCAGCTCCTTCTTTAGACTTAGAACCGTCGAAATATAGAGACCAAATTTGATTTCCATCGGGCTCATGGGACTGTTGCATAGAAGCTGTTGGTTGCATATATGCTACGATCTCGGACTGCTGTTCTGGATTGATGATAGGCAAAGCCTCATCCATGAAATTTTCGAAGAAGGTGTCCATCCCTTGGACTTCGGGTGAATCAGCAGAAGGTGTATATGGTTCGTTAGGATCGTTCAAATTTGTGACTGTGAACTTAAGGTAACGCTCACGATTCACCCTGATCTTGTTAGTCTTACCGTTCTCTGGGAGCCATAAGTGAGACCAGTCTATTGCGAAGTAACCATGTAGCTGCTCCAACCAGTCCCTGCTTAAAAATAGACCATACACTTCTGGAATATCCACAACGATTATATCAATAACCTAATGAACCTTGGGGTTAGATGATAATCTAATCAATACATTTTTTAGTTCGCCTATAACTTTGACATTTGTTCGATCAAGTTGTATGATTTTTAAAGTAGATGGTTCCACTTCAGTGTTAATATTTTGGCAGACAGACCAAGGCATCACATTGGATGACGCTACTAAGTCCACCATACAATTATGCACATTTTTGTTGAAAATCTCGAAAGTTAAAAGAAAAGGATGTACATTTTTGCGAGTACTAGGAATAATAGCTTGTGGCTTTTTACTCGCAGTGTCTAATGCTACTTTATCTACATTATTCACATTATTTACATTATTTACAGGGACTACAGGAAGGCTTCCTTTATCTTGAGGATCCGGATTATTTTTAGTGGAAGTCTTCTGAGGGACTTTGCTTTGCACAACCTTGTTACCACTTAAATTACCATTCTTGCCGTTCTCTGAAATATTTTGTAACATCTTTTGTAACAAAAATGGGAACTTCAACAACTCATAAATAGAAATGTTAGCCCTTAACTTTTTAAGATCTTCAACTACATCATAATCTAAGCTAGGGCTCACATTATTCTGTTTAGTCTTTGCTTATTTAGATTGCTTTGGAGGCAAAGTTGTAGTGTTCTCGGTAGAAGGCTTGTTTGTTGTCTTACTCCTAGTGTTATAAGGGTGAACAGTCTCGAAGTTAGCTTGAAAGATGTTGTCTGAGAAGTGTCCAAATATGTTTGGAGAAGACTCTTCTTCTTGAACTGTTTCCTGTTCAACTACCTCCTGAGGGATCTCAGGGGGTATCAAGTTATCTTGGGCTTCTAGAATTGTTTGAAGGGCACATTGTAAACTTTCTAGATTTAAGCCTTCGGGGTTTGGATTAGGTCTGTTGGTAGGAAAAGGTTTTCAAAAAGGGGGTTTGTAGGGTCCCTTACTCGAGGAAGCTTCTTCAGTCAACCTTTTTAAGTCTATAACTTGATTTGACAGTTTTTGAACAACTTTAGTTAAATTTTCCAGATCAGAGTTCTCAGGTTGTGTTTTACTTTGAGTGGGTCTGGGGAGAATTTCAATCTTCTTTTTGGAAGAAGAGCTAGTCTCGGTATCATTGCTAGAAGAGTCTTTAAGACTAAGTATGTCTTTTTCAATCTGGCTGGCCTCCTCGAAGGCCTCTAACAATGCGGATTTCTTGGATCGCTTAACCCAAATAGCTATACTATGATGTAAAGCTTTAATGTAGTAAGCTATTATAAGACTCTCGGCAGGCATAGAATCAGCAGGGATTCGGTTTTTAAGCATTAAGAATCTTTGATTAAAGTCTTTAACTTTTTCTTTTGGGTTCATTCTTAAGCTAGAAAGCTCCATGACTAAAAATTTCGGATGTTTATCGTCTCTGAACTTTTCCAAAAAGAATGACTCAAACTTTTCCCAAGACACGATGGTATGGGGTTGTTGGGAAAAGTACCAAGTGGATGCATTACCCTCAAAAGTGTAAGGGAACAACCTAAAGACAACGTCTTCATGTTCAACATTGTGGAGTCTTATGGATAACATAAATTTTTTGATGTGATCTTCGGCTATCTGTTTTGAGTCGGGATCAAACTTGGGAAGCCATTTCTCCGGGTGCTTAGGTAAAGGGTGTTGAGCTCCAGGTACAGCTACAGCATCCTGGTCAAGCCAAGGTCTAGCGGGATTGTTCTGATTTGCCATTGGGGTAATGGGTGTGGAAGGATGAGAAGGTGAATTGCCTTCGTCAGAAGAATATCCTCCAGAAGAGGAAGGAGATGGTGGAGGTGGTGAAGGAGGTATCCCAGATCCTCCTGCAGTAGGATTTGTGATTGGATCTGTGGGATTTAGAGTAGGATCAGTGCCACCTAATTGTTCTCTGGTATCAAAGAAGTCCAAAGGTTGGCCCCACGGACAGCTTGGTTGCCTAAGACGAGCTAAGGCACTATGTGTTTTAATAAGAGATTGACGGACAATCTCTTGAATGTCACCACCTGTAGGATTAGAGGTTGTTGGCTCAACTGTGATCTAAGGATCGTTGGTTGAAGTAGTTGTTGTTTGAAGGGGAATATTATCATGTGAATGGCTTTTGGTCACTATAGGTGATCGGTTTTGGGGGGGAGGAGTCTTGCGACCGCCTCGTTCCATTAATTAAGTTCAAGCCCTCCTTCTAGCGCCATTTGTTGACGGGCGAAATTGACCGTCCGTCAACTAAGAGAGTGGAACCGGTCCGGGGTTGTCTAATAACCCAAGCCATTTGGAATGAACCACCCTGACGAGTTTAGCGGCTCGTTTAGCCGATCTAAGGTCCTAAAAGAACAAAAGAAAACTAATCTAAACTAACTAATCTAACTAAAACTATATAAAACTAACTAAACTAACTAATAAATAAAACTAACTAATAAACTAATCTAATTAAAACTAACTACTAAACGAACTAAACTAAAACTAATTATTAAAACAAACTAAACCAAAACTAATTATTAAAACAAACTAAACTAAAACTAATTAACTAACTAACTACTAACTGCAATATAACTTATTTAAAAAATGTACATTATCCACAATTTACAAATTTAATTAAAACCTGCAAAACTCATTAATATTCTATCCTAAGAAAGCGAGAGATATTTTTTGATTTTTAAAATTTTATGAACAAGAAATAAAACAGAAAGCTAATTAAACTAAAAAACTATTCTAAACTATAAATATACCTACTCAAATTAACGAAAACAATCACAAACTAACCTGGATAAATGCTCCAGATTTGCCCTGTGTATGATGATTGTACTAGAAGATCGAAGGAAGGAAACTCGCACCGATTACTCTATAAGCTTCTCGTAAACGATAGGCTGCAATGCTCTTTAAGTTTGTTTACAGGACAAACAAGACATAAAAATCATAACAATTATGTGATTTATAAATCTCTGCAATTAGGTAAACCTGTTATGCAAAAGAAACTTATGCTTAATAATTCAATTGATGAAGAATATAAATCTGTCATTCACAAACTAAATAAGGTAATTGCTATGTTTTTTATATTCTTGGAAGAAATCAGATATGGATTATATTAAATCTTATCGTTGCAAAGACTAAGATAGCTAAAGAGTAGTCATTAACCAAGTACAAATTGATAAAAACATGAAACATGAAACAAAGATTGATATTATGAAAGCTAAAACTGTAGCAGAACATCAAATTATATCTCAGGTCTCTGGCTAGAGTTCCATATCCTTGTTTTCCCATGAATGAGGATGATCATGATTACAAAAATAATAAGTATTTAAAGGGTTTTCCATGGTGAAACCTCCCTGTGGAAGTTATAAGACTGTAGGGTAAAACCTCCCTGTGGAAGTTATAAAACTGTTTACATGAAATCTGGGAGATATCCCAAAGTTGCCTAAACTAGGAAATTAAAATGAAACTAAAATATCCAAATATCCTCTAAACTGTCCATCAAATCTCATGCAATTTCGAATTAACCTGAAACAGGTCAAAAATAGACAAGTTAGAGAGATATTTTCTTAATAAAACAATAAAAATTTAATTCTACAGACTTAACTACAGAATCATCTGATTTTGTAGCTAGTCTAAAATAAGATATAGAATCAGAATTGAAATTAATTCAAATTTTTTTTTTTTTTTTTAATTCCATTCAATTGACATCCAATAATCATTTTTGAACAAATCATAAATTGAAATTGTTATTTCATTATGAACTCAAACAGGATCCACATCATTTAACCGAATACAGAGATAGCAACACTCTGTTTCGATTATTTTCATAAATCGGGCAAATGAAATCATATGAAACAGAATCGTAATCGTTTTCCAACAAATCGAATCGTTCAGTTACGAAATCGTTTTGATATTCAATTGAAAACAAAGCAAATCGCAAACACTTCAATAAACTTGTCTCATCAACAGGAGAAATAATTGAATCAAAAAGGATCACGATAACTGTATAGCAAGCGATTTAGGTTGTGAGCGAATTCAAACCATAACTGACTCATAACAAAATCATAACAGGATTAATCAAACAGGGTTTGTTATAGATTCTGATCGTTAATCGTTGCACAGTAAGTAAACAAGATCGATCGATTTTGATCACAATCATTTCAGTCAAACAAATCGTATCAGGGTTTGACCAATTCATTTCATAAATTTAAAATACAGAGCATCAATTATAATCTGAGCCCGACTTATAGAACAAACTTGCCAAATTAGAACAAGAGCGAATTGATTAGCTAAGGTTTTCACATAGTTGTTATAATTCAGATTCATTTCCCGATTCGGGTGCGAATGCTCTTTGAGCATATTGTTTTCACCAAAGAAACAGAGTCATTATTCTTAACTCGGAAACAATCCAATATAGAACATCACACGACACAGCATTGTAACAAGTAACTTCCCGAAAACATTTACCAGTCATAGCATAACAATGATAACAAAATCGAATCCGAGAAAAATTGTAACAATCAAACTCAATCAAATCGTTTACCAACCATAGCGTATGGATCATAACCAAATCCAATCCGAGCATGATTAAGTTCTAAACTGAATATGAAAAATTTCCTTTTCAAATCAGATACAAACCAATTCATTTGAAGGCAAACTATTAATTTTGTCACCTTAACAAGGCAAGCCAATCAATCAAATTCAAATGAAAATCACTCAAATCCAATCAAAATCTATCGATTTCTATACTGGGAATAATCAGATCGTATATCGAATCTAATTTTTTTTTTTATTCAAAACAAAGCTATATATAGAATGCACGCAATATAACAGAGCCATTCAAGATGTGAACAGAACTGTTTAAAACTGAACTCAAATCGTTATATCAACCTAGATTATTTACAAAACAAAACGATATCAAATTTTCCATACCTGTGTAGCGACGAGACTGCTTGATTAAGCTAGCTTGGAATTTACGACAGTCGTGGCTGATTCCACGTTTTTGAACAGGATGGAGCTGGTTGTATTTTTCTTTTTATCTGTCGCTTGGAGCTTGGCTTTTTGACTGGTCAGGACTGCAATCTGGTCTTCCAAAGATTGAATCTTTGATTGGAGTATCGGAACATCAATATAATACCGCTCCAACCACGAATTACATTGGTCACAGGGTGACTGTGTGGATTTAGATAGAGCAGGCGAGGGTTTGGCCAAATGACCGAGGGTTTCACGAGGCAATTCAATACCTGGGTAATTAGGGTCGTCCTTAAGGCAGGGGGGTAGGTTTGATAGAAAGTCATAAGGGGGTTCAGGACATAAACCTTGTGAATAGGGGTATTCGCTGGCCAAAAAATGCTCAATATCCGAATCAGAGTCCTTAGTTAGGATGATAGGATTAGACTCGACAGAGGGTTTCGGTTTGTTTTTGGCCATTCTTGAAATGAGCCGGGCATTCCTTTTCCCTTTAGCATTTGCAGTAATGTTTGTCTTGGGATTTTTCTTGCTCATAGGCTTTTTAATGGCTTCTTCACTCTTAGTTACAGTGTCGGGTAAGTCATTAGGAGGTTCGGTCGAGGGTTTAGGCAGTAGGAGGTGCAAAGGTACCGACGGTTCAGCCTTAGTTTCAATTACCACGGGTTTATCAACCTGTGCAGGGTCGGTGTCTTCAAAGCCATTACGGGCTATGAAAGCCTTCCAACTATCACCCAGCAAACTCAAATGATAAACAACGATGAGCTTAATAATCCCATGATGAAACAAGCTATTGTCAGCCTTGTGCCTCTTAAACTTTTTAGACATCTTATACAAGCTCCGATGAAAATAGAACGGCATGTTTAGGGGATACCCTATAAAAATCATCAGCAGACGCAGTTGGTAAAGGAACACAAGTCCGTACCGACGTTCGCAGGTCACAAACTATTTAGTTATCATCAAAGTATTGTGCCATTGCGGTTTAAGTGCAGAGATAGGCATACCTCGGTCACACGAGGTGACTTTGCGGGATAGAAAAGCAATGTCCGCGGCACTTCCTCAACTTTGCAATTCTTAAACCAACGTTGTCCTGAAGTAGGTAACCTCATGGCCAAGCTGATAAACTGTTCATCAATCTCTAACTGTACATCACCTACCTTGGCTCGACAGCCATCGAAGGTCATAGCAAACTGTCGTGCTACACCAAGGTTAAAACCCTCAAATCATTTCATGAAGGTAAGCCATCCACTATTTTCCAAATCTTGGCGGGCATTGTCAAACATTAACAGGGATTGATTGCCATTGGGTTCGACTCGCACGACGGGTGCCATGGAGCCGAATGCATGGTAAGGGAAGGGTTTGAATTTACCAACACACACAGTAACAGAGCTACCCGAACCAATAACAATGAACGAGTAAAAGGGGGTAAGCATAAATGCGTGCATGCGAAGGTGGTGGAGTCTGCCATGCAAAAGATTCATTACCCAAGTACAACCGCCAAATTTCATAGTTGTTTACTCCATAATAAGTGTTCAACCATTAAATCACGCGTACAACCAATGAACTCAAATGTGTAAACCAATATGCGCCACCATTATGCCATAGTGTTAAAACATCTGACTTATAATTCATAACCCAAAATCAACTATGCGCCAATGTATATAATCAAAAGTTTAGCCAAGGTACCAAACGGTATTCATGTAGTTGACAAGCCAAAGTTTAAAAAATATTAACATAAGGATTATATCATATATATATATATATATATATATATATATATATATAAATTAATCATAACCCCTATGCGTTTTTATAGAATCAATGATCAGGCAAGTCATAAAAAGTGTAAATCCAAATGCTCAATGTCTTACAAACTCAATAAAACCAAGTTATACAATTAACATAAGAATATCAAATGAGCATAGTATGAAATTTCTTCTAGCCACATAACGATAAGCAAAAGATAAGCGTAGTAGGCATATCGATAAAAAGATCATGACAGTTCAGATAGTGATTGAAATGTGACTTCGAAAGGAGAAGTTTTCACGCTTACAGTCGTGAAAACTTAACGAAGACAAATGCGCAAATGTGGCAATAAATGAAAATTTCGTCTATTTGAAAATTGCGACAAAACTTGATGTTCACAAGACATAGGTGTAGGCATCTTATAGGATAATAGAAAAAAGTGAATTGGCTGCCAACAAAACAAAGAAAACTTCTAACTTTGGCTTTGAAAACTTGAGTGTAAGAACTTCATTGAATGACTCCACAATATACATAGTAGTGATATAAGGGTTCAAAAATGCTAAATTAGAGGACTTTTCCAAACCACATCCTTAAAATAAGGAGGTTTTGAGAATGATGGACCACTTTTTCCCACCACTCCTCCGCTCAAATGTAATGCCAAGTGTAACACCTTGATTTCCCCCAAGACTATAATCATGCACAAACTTCATATATTAATGTGATGAGGCATGTAATTATGTTTTGATTTAATATAAGCACCAAACAACTGACTAAGAGGGAATACCCTTGACAGTACTAGCCAAGATACACCAAAGGAAATTGATGAGGCAAGGACAAATTGAACAATTGAGTGAAGTGGAGTTGATATGTACCAATGAAGAAAATAGGAAGATTGCATAACAGGCTAATTTAGGCTTGCAAAAATAAAGCTACACCTACTAGAATACCAAACATATATGAAAACCACGTGACCATTAAAAGAAGTCGCAGAGGTGGTTGGGGAAGTTAATGACAGTTGGAAATTGACCCATGCAAAGAGAAAGGATGATTGAACAAATGACAGGGGGATACCACGAAACAACCCCTTCATACTGGGAATGGAAGACTACAGGTTCTGTTTGCAGGAAGTCACAGAGATCCCGAGGAGAAAGAGAAGAATATTGAAGGAGGAAAACATGAACACACGAGAGAGACACAAAAGAGAGGAGGTGAAGAAGACCCAGAGAAGAGAAAAAAGAGAACAGAGTGCAGAGGTTTGGAGATGTTGGCTGAGGAAGAAGAAGGGAAAATAAGATATTTTTGGAGGAAAACAAGAAGCTTGTCTGAGTTGTTGATGATCATCCTGAATAGAGAAGACATGGATCATGAACTAGACCATTAGTGAGCCATATCTTGGTGCTTACTAGAAAAAAAATCAGCATGGGTAAGGGGAGGTCATTGAGGAACTGTTGAGTAGAGAAGGGACTCCCTTATGTAGAGGAAATAAAGTTGAGAAACCACCTGATAAACTTGTGGATACCCTAATCTCAGTGGGAGGTGGAAACTTCTATTGTGTTAGAGGAGGAAGGATAATAACCTTCCTAGGTCATCGCAAACTCGGAACCCTGTTGAGTCAATTTCCTTGGTTGTATCATGGCTTGGCACAATGGTGGTGTGTTGTAGGAAGTTATCTATGAGAAGGCCTGAGGTTGGGAGAAAAGGCCTCCTCTCTCAGTCAGTCAGATTCAGAAATTTCCTTACCATATAAGTGTGTATATTTACTGGAACCACTTATAACTGATATATTTGTATGCGTGTGTAAATTTCTAAATCTAAAACAAAACTCAGTTGTTTATAATCCATAGTTTGAATGCACGAAAGTTAGGACATGTTACAATGTTTGTTATTTAGTGGATGATCATGAAAATAAATAAGTATGGATTGTTTGTACTTGAGAATTTCACATTCTTTTATGGAGAGCCTGCAAATCATGCAAGATTTCCCTTTTAATTTTTAATAACTTGTAATGTCCTTAGAGTGGTTTCAAACCCTTGAAAAATAGGACTGAAGTCTTGAAGAACTCAATAAATGGCTAAGTCCCTAAAGTGATGGTTATATCACCATGAAATCATGTATTAACCCAGGAGAGATTTCAATCATTGATCAGGGTAGATGATAGAGGAGAGATCGGAACCATTGGACATGATGGATTGTTTGCAGTGGAACTTTCGAAGGGAACCCTCAAGAATCGTAGAAAAATATTCGAAGGAGAGACTCCTAAGTTGAGTATGAACCATATGTCTAGAAGTGAGCAAGTTTAATTCTATTCATTGATCATCAGGGGGTGTGGGGGGCCCACTTAGCCTGTTACAGTGTAAGAGCGAGAAGGAATTGACCAGGAGCACCAGCATGAAGACACGTGCCAATAGTAGATTGGTCGATAGGATGAGTGCGAGTCTAGCTAGATTGGAGTTGATCATTTTCGGAGTTGAATTCAAAATTTTCATAGTACTCCTCTAAAGGGTTTGAAGTTGAATCTGAAGGTTTCAAAGTACTCCTCCGAAGGGTTCAGAGTATGACTCCGATGGATGGTAGATATGGATCATTGATTGAAATCGGAACATGATCTAATAATAGTTGTTGATCTATCACAAAGGCCTAACAATATTCTTGGTGAGTGGAAATGAGGGAAATGATGTCATCCCAACCAACATGCTTGAAACACATATCAACATCTGTAAGATCGAAACAAATACCTCGTGATGATGTGTGTTGAAGTGTGCACGGTTGTAAGACCCTAGGTTTTAGTTATCTTGACCAACAAAACCCATCAAACATCATCCCTCTCGGCATCACCTACATGCAAGTGAATTCTCACTCAATGTATCTATTGGGTTTGTAGGAACCAAGTTTCCACAATAGTGAGCGAATGGGAGGTGATTATTCTATTCATTCCTACTTATTGGTTTTTCACACGTTATTATATATTTTATCTTCTTAGTTTACTTTGTGAATTCAGTTATGTATTACCATTATAGTTCATACTACAACAGAAACCAAGTATTGTAACATTCATAGCCATTGTGCAATGATCACACACAGAATAATTCTAGTCTAACATGCATCAAGAAAGTATCCATGATTAATCGCATAAAAGACAAGTAAACACAGTAGTTAATGTGGTTCACCTGACTTTGGGATATGTCCAAAATGGGTGGCTTCTTTATTATTCTTTATGAAATTGTCTCAGTCTTGCACACTGCGTTTACAAAGGTACATCCTGTTATTTTTTCCTTCTCCTAGTCTATTCGTTCTACAGTGAAACTCTCTCTGTCTCTCTCTCTCTCTCTCTCTCTCTCTCTCTCTTCATCATCTCTTTAACATTTAGGCATAGACTCTTTCCTTCTCAGCCTATTCTATCACTCTACTTATTGAACAGAATAGAGAAACCCTATTCTCCCAACCCATTACATAGTTATACATAAATTATAGGGCTTAAAACCCTACTTTTCCCATCCCATATCCCTATTACAATTCATTACAACTCATGTTAACTTGTTGTTTGGGTTTCTTTTCCTGCTTTCATACATGCATGCGTCTTTTTCACTCTGACTATTGTTCTTCTTCTCTTTCTTTATTCTTTTCTTTATTACTTTGCTTCATCCTTCTTACTGCACACTATTATCCTGAATGCACCTCAACTATGCACTATTCTCCCGACCCTTCCTTGTCTTCATTCTTCTTCTTCTTCTTCTGCACACATCTTCCATACTTAGGATTTTTCTCAAACTTGTATCCAAAACTACATTTCCAACAGCCCCCCAACACTCACCTATGGCTCATCCTGAGCCACTCAAACCTATTGTTCCCTCCTCCATGCTTGAATAAAATTTTGGGAGGATTCCTTAGTTGTTGCAACTTCCTTTATTATTATTTCCTCAGTTTCCACAATTTATTCTACTCCCTTTGCAGTCAAGGATGTAAGTTTTTCTTTTGTTTCATGTGATGCTTGTTTTGCCTTTCCCTACGTAGTTTCTAGTTCTCTTATCACCCTAAATTCTTCTTCCTACAACAGTCCTAAACATTATTGAATGATCTTCTATTGATATTGTGTCCTTTCAACTTTCACGAAGGACTTCCTCTATGCCAAAATGGTTGTCATTTGTTTATCCAGTGGAAGGGTGTTTATGATTTCTAAATCTTTCTACACCTTTTCTTGTGCATCCCTTAATTGTGCTTCTATGGCCTTCATCTATGGATCTTCTACCAGGTCTGTCCAGATTTGTGTGCTTTCCACATAGAGTTTTGATCATTCTTCCTCCACTTTCTTGATGTTGTGTATGGTTGTCAGCATCATTTTCTCGATTCTTTCTCTTTCCTCTGGTGGCATTCCCAGCGCACTGCGCAATTATAGGTCCTAGTTTCTCATGCGAAAGCCTCATTGTCCATAGTATCCTCTACTACTATCGGTACCTCCGGAATTTCCTTGTACAACTTCTGGAAGACCACTTATGTTTTCTGCGCCATTATCTCGGCTTCATCCTTATCTTTTATAGATTTCCTATCCCTTTCCTCGGCCTCACTCTTTTCCTTCATCGCTTTCTTCACCTTTTCTTCGGCCTCAGTCTTCTCCTTGAATGTGCTTTCCACATTTTTCTCCACTTCGCTCTTTTCCTAGAGATTTGTTGTGTTTTTCTTCTGTAGTTATTTCTTTTCCTCATCATCCTTTACCAACTTGCTGGAAGCGGTATTTGCGT
This sequence comes from Picea sitchensis, assembly GCA_010110895.2. NCBI lineage: Eukaryota > Viridiplantae > Streptophyta > Pinopsida > Pinales > Pinaceae > Picea > Picea sitchensis. The sequence goes on from SNQJ01S0007133.1 coordinate 118,514, forward strand.
AGAGTTGTAACTCCTATGTGATACTCATTTGCGATCCCAACAACACTATTGTAGAAATCTATGAGACGACTAAGTCCAGGTGACTTAGTCCTTGTACTTGTGCCTGCATTTCGGGTGTGGGGAAAACAATTGCATATGCTAACAGTTTTATCACTCTACACCCTTCATCCATTTATGATAAGTGAGAAGTGGTAGCTTTGACTTCCCCTGTTGCGCCTATTGGTTTTCCTTCCTTGGATCTTCTTTCTTCTACCAGGATTACTATCTCTAGCTGTTGTTGTAATTTTTTCATATGTTATTACGTCTTTTTTCTCATTTCATCATGCCACTGTGACATCTGTTGAACTACCTCATCAGCGATATCCTTTACTTGGTAAAAAATTAGTTCCATGTCATCATTCGTCAATGTATAAATGGTGGGTTCCTTGTGCACTTTCTTCTTTTTGCACGCACCCCTACTAGCTAATTCCCCTTGTCCTTTCTTTTCCTTTCTATATCGAGAACTATCAGTTGTGTTTGATCTCTTGATGGTGTCATCTATGTTATATCCTCTATTTCATTTCCTTGATTTTGTTCTTAATCATTTCCTATATCATTATTTTGTTCTACCTCTTTGTTTCCATGTTGCTCTATCTTAGGGTCATCTGCAGGGATTTTCCAATCTGGGTCCCAATCTTGTAAATTAGTTGGATATCTTCTTCAGTAACCTTGTATTTTGTCTAGACCCACTCCTCTCTCAGGTCCTTATTTTCTTGGACATATATGTGATGTCGGTTTGCTCGAAACTGCACGAATGGTGTGTATGCTTCCACCAATTGTGGTGTTATGTGTGATGTGTCCTTAATGCACTATCAAATCCTTTCATCATAGAGAAAAAATTCAACGTTGGTATTTTTTTGGTGTCATTTATTTGTTGTATACCATAAGTTATGGTACTTTTTTGATAGACAAGGTTTCCCTCTTATGCCCAAGAATTGTGCGTCCTCTGGTTCTTCCCATGCTATGAATGCAAGCAAAATCAGAATCCATGGATAGTGGAACTCCATACCTTTATCTTGTGCATCAACACAGTCGATAATAAATTGGTTTAATAGGAAGGGTTCCCAGCTCATTAAGGTCCCTTCCACACACTTCTCTATCATAGCTATTACTCTTACTGGCACTTGGTCCTTCATGCATCTCCATAACAGCTTGCATGTTAATGCATGTGTCACAAGTCTAATAGTTGGGTTGCATATGTTGGGCGTGTCCAAGCCATGCACCCCTCTAACTGTGTGAAAAATTTATTTCATGGTCTATGAAAAATTCCTATTAGTATTTATGTTTGCAAACATTGGATGGAATATTTCCCTTGTGTCGATAAACCTATGACCCTGGAAATCAATTCTATGTCGATTTATATTGGCCTATCTAGCTATAGGTACCCTCCATGCAGGAAAGATAGAATTAACTTGATGCATGTATTTACTTCATTGCTCTATCTGAAGTGTGCATGCCCTCTCATTCCAATCCTATGGCCCATACCTAGGGAACATGTATCTTGTGATTTGTTTTTGTGTCTACTTTCAACTCCAGATAATGGTGGGGCACCAATTCAGGGAAATTCTCCATGTTTGTAATGTCATGGTCTACATATCAGAGTTGTGGCACCTTCCACAACATATCTTCTTCAATTATGACCTCTTTTGGTATGTTGGGTGTCACCAATATGTGGTTAACATTCTTCAGCACTATCATTGGTGGGGCATCATCTTTTCTTGGTGGGATGTAATCACAAGGGAACCTTGGCTCCAATGATAATGCTACTCCTAGAGTCTTCTCAACCTCTAATACCTCTGATTTTACTGGTGATGTTTTTGTGCAGGCCTTGTTTGGTGTGGAGAATGGTGCTTTCAGTGGTGCCATTTCTATAAATATTGCAATTCTTGACAGTTGCTTCGGATCTGTGTCTCCATTTTAGCTCTTCGCATGTGCTCTATTCACTCTTGCTTCCATGCATCTCATAGTAACAATAAATAAGGCTTATCACCCCTAAACTTCTTTTGTTCCTCCTTTCCAGTTGTTCATGTCTCTTAAAACCTTAACTAACTTGTCCAATTCACCAATGGGGTTGATGAATGATTAAATAAATGCAACTTTATTACCAAATTCGCCATGTGATTTTTTTCGTCATACTGCCAATCTATCGTTATTTTGGTGGATTTTACCCTTTAATATTATACGACAACTTTGTAACCTATCATTACCACTTTGTAGCTGTCATTTCCTTTCTTTAATTCATTTAAAAATCCGTTCAGTACTATATTGTGCAATTGTTCTTGCTTCCGCATTTGTTTTATTTACGATCTTTTGCTTATGTGGATTATTTTCTTAAGTGGCGCAGTTCCATCCTGATAGCATGAAAACCCTTCCTTATTCACAATGTCTTATGTCTTTATACTTTGTAATCTTTTTCTTTTTCTATATCTACTTTTTATTTGTTTTTCTTCATTTTTATACTTTTTATATGGTTTTTTGTGTTTTTATACAGTTACTATGATTCATGTGTTCTGGCATAGCCCATATTATTATGCAGACTATCGTCCATATCTATAGAGATTTTGTTGACTTCCATTCACCATTCCTATAAGGAATTCTCCTTTCAATGTTTCCAACTACGCAACACCTGCCTCCATTACATGCTTAATCACATACAACCCTAACCAATGCATTCTAAAATTTCCAAGATGTTGCATAATCTTGTTGTCATAGAGGAATACTAAGTCCCCACTTGGAACTATTATGTGTAATGTGTCTATCATACCATTCCTTCTCTCTTTCCTTATGAACTTGTTGATGGAAGCCTATGACAAATCGATCCTCCTCAATATGTACCAAATGTGACAATCTCTCCTCTACTATGCTAGAGTTTGAAAGATTATTTATCACTACAATGTGCATGCTAGGTAGAATAAACTCCATTGGCATCATTGCTTCTTTCCCATAGACCAGCCTGAAAGGTGTCTTCCCTGTCAAATTCTAGCTTGTCGTCCTGTAGGCCCATAAAAATATAGGAACTCTTAAATCCCAATCATCTCTCCCTACGTTGCAGATCTTTGTCAAGGAATTCTCTAGGATTTTATTGAAAGCTTCCACTATCCCATTGGCTTGAGGATGATATAGGGTAATCGTTTGATGAGGAATTTGAAACTCCTCAGTCATTGTTGCAATTTTTTTATTCAAAAATTGTGTTCCTTGGTCATTGAGCAATATGCACAGACATCCAAATCGTGTGACTACATTCTCAAATACAAATTGTTCAGGCGTCTCTGCAGTGTAGTCTAGGACTGGTGTTGCTTCTTTCCATATTGTCAAATACTTCATTGCAATGATTATGTACCTTGCCCCTTATCTTATTTCATGTGGGTGGATTGGTCCCACAAAGTCTATGGCCCATTTATCAAACACTTGCAATGTAACCTATGGATTTCAATGCATTTCATCCCTCCTAGATGGATTTCCTACACTTTGACAAATATCGCATGCCTAGCAATTCTCTTTAGCATCTTTATGCAGTGTGGGCAACCATATCCCTATGCACAAAATTTCATGTGCAGTTGCTTTACCTGCATAATGTCCTCATGCAATCCCTTCATGCACTTCTATGAGTATCATGGGTCTTTCATGTTCCAACACACATCATCTCAATATTTGTTTTTCACCCAACATGTATAATTTACCTATAATCAACTGATAATCCATTTTCTTAACTACTAATTTTTTATTCTACACCACTGTCATGTCTTATGGGGCCATTCCTATACTTATAAATTGCACGATGTCCGTAAATTATTCATCCACCATTTTAACTGTAAATAGTTTTTCATCTTGTAAGATGTCATCTAAATTCCTTGCATCTTCCCCTGATAATATGTACGATAAATTATGTGACCCTCCATTCAGCTTCCATAGTTTCACCACAACCTCAAAATCGTACTCATGAAACAACAGTAGCCATCTACATATTCTCCCCCCGAACACTAGCTTGTTCACCAAGTATCTTAATGCAGAATGGTATATGTACATATTAAAGTGAGAGCCCAATAAGTAATGTCTAAATTTATGCAATGCATATACCATTGCCAATCCTTCTCGTTATGTGGTGGTGTAATTCTTCTCTGCTATGGAAAACTTCTTACTTGCAAAATAAATTGGGTGATCTATGTCTCCCTCCCCTAGTTGAGATCGTATTGTGCCCAACATTATGGACGATGCATCTACATGAACATGGAAATCCTTGTTCCAATATGGAAAGATCGAAATTGGCGCAGTCACTAGTTTTTGTTTTAAGGTGTCCAAACCCTTTTGACAGTCCTCACTCCATTGGAAATTTGCTTCCTTCTTTATCAGACTTTCCATAGGTGTTGTTATCTGCATGTATCCTTTAATAAACTTCTTGTAATATCATGTGTGACCCAGAGTTTCCCTTAGTTGTTTGACTGATGTAGGTGGTTCTAAATCCAAAATCACTGTAATATTTGTTAGATCCACTAGTAATCCCTACTTGCATACCACATGGCCCAAAAAAATTCCAAATGATGTGAAAAAAATACACCTCTTCAATTTCAGTGAAATCTAACACTATCTACACCTATCCAACATTATCCCAAGTACTTCTATGTGATCCTTTAGTAGATTGAACACAATCTAGTCATCTAAGTATACCTCAAGGAACTTTTGAATAAATTTCTTGAATGATGCAACCACCACTCGTGAAACAACTACAGGGGAATTCTTCATTACAAAGCGCATTATTGTATACTGATAATGTTAAGAACCAAATATCAATATAACATAGAAAAACCTCAGAAAAAGTACTCAACGCCTTGAAAAAGAGATAATTTCAGATAATAAGCCTCTTCGAGGGGGAAACCTCCTTTTACCCCACTTAAATGTTCAAGTACAAGATG
>SNQJ01S0007133.1:128915-144987 GCA_010110895.2 Picea sitchensis
AATGTCTCCTTGGTATATATAGGAGACTAGGAGGTATAATTACAACTAATGGCCTAAAGCCGACATAAATAAAATAACATTACTAATATAATATGCCCCAATTAAGGGGTAATGAGCCAATATTAGGGCTTAACAGATAACCTCCCCACTTTGTCACAAAAGTAGTCTTGTACCAGTCTTCCTACACAATTTTTATCTGATGGTACCCCGAGAATCCATATGTGAAACAATACATCTCTTTCCCTCCTACATTCTCCAGTACCTCATTTGTGAATGGTGTTGTAAATGGATCATGTAAACATGCATCATTCATCTTCCTCATATCCACACAAATCTTGATCCCTTGTGTCTTCCTGTCTTGCACTACCATTGGACTTATCCAATATGATTCCACCACGGTTTCAATGATCCTTGCGTCCAACATTCTATCTATTTCATCTTTAACCTTCTCTTTGTACTTCATATTTAACCTTTAAGGCCTCTGTCGCACCATCTTAGCACCTGGTTTCAAAGGAATATTCATCTCACCTAAGTCCCCAAATATCGCCTTCATCTATGAGAACGAAGTTGGTAATAGATATTGATATTCGTACAACAAGTCTGCAATATTCTCTATTGTTTCATCACTCCAGTAATCCCCCATCTACACAAACTTTGGATTCTCTGTCATCCCAATGTTTACCTTCTACATCTTTATTGCTTGTGTGTATGCATCGGACTCAAGATTTGTCCCTTCTACTACTCTTTATCCTTTTATTTCAGGTACTTGCACATTCCTGGGATCTTCTTCATCCTGTTCTTCCTTAGAAACATTATAGCACTCCAATAACTCATAGAAATTCATAGCAGTTATGTGGACATCGTAGATTGGTACCACCTCCATCGACCCTTCTTATGAAAATATATTGGTTCGAATAACCTATAGCGTTGCATCTATTGATGGAGATTCATGTTCAAAAGTAAATGTGACCATGAACCTCTGAGTCAACTCGTCCCAGTTAGTTGTCTCTCTACACATTTCCACTTCCATATACCATTTCTTCAGGATTGTATCCAATGTATGTATAAACCTGTGTATCCATTCCTCCTTTGGCATGGAGCCCCATCTATTTTTTCACTACTCCACGTCTATTGTTGGGTCACTCTCCCCTGTATACTTCTACGCAATATTTTCTACCCTGGTATTGTTGGAGGGCATATGTGAACACACCGTCAACTATGAGGGGAATTCTAGTCTGAGGTTGTCTAAGTAACCTAATCCATTTGGGACGACTCACCCTGAGAGTTTTTACGGCTATGTTGGTCGATAAAGGGATCTATCTAAAATATAAAATCAAATTGCTAACTATTGATTAACAAAGATACTATATACATTCACTACTATATTTATATTTAATATATTTTAATAAATCCTACAAACATTTAAGTACAAATTCTACAATACATATATATGTACAAGGTTTATATAAAACCTTGTGAAACTAAAATTTCACTGTTGGAAACATAATTCAAGTAACATATAAGTATACAACATTCTAAAACCAATTACTAATTTGATTTTAAAAAATCAAACTAAAAAAAGGAATGAATGCAAATTATAATGTTTTAACTTAAATGGGAAAAGTACTTTAAGTTTAAATGTTAATTCTTATTCATTAGGAAAAAATATAACTAAATTAAAATAATAAAAGAAAACTAACATGTTAGTGATCAACAACCAAAAGAAAGTTATGATTATGCCTTCATGTGTAATATTTTCTTCAGCAACTCGTCTGTCAAAGAAAAATCTAATCGTAAGAAATTTATCGAGTAGAAAGACTTATGGTATTACTGTAACACCCCAGGTTGTGAACCCCCATTTTTAATAATGTAATGTTACAATGTTGAGAGTCCTGAGTGCCCAAACAATTATTTAAAGGGCCAGTATGCCCAAGAAATGTAATGCTTTGATCATAATTAATAATAAACACATCGTTGGTTGCTAGATGGACAAGGAATAAAGTTATAGGGGGCTATGATTCCACAAGAGAGGGGGATTGAGAGGCTAAATGTTTATTCCTATGTTAATTACCTTTTTACCTAAAGGGGGTAATCGGTTACATGAGCTTCTTGGGGAGGCTAGGAGGTTCTTGATTTCCCCACGAACATACTTAAACCTGCCCCTAGTCTGATTGTGGGGTTGGTCATTGGCTTGTCCACTACTTCACCTTGTGTTACCTCATTCTTACCCTCATGCACTCCCATGCACTTAACTACCTCCTCCATCCATCCTCACCTGTGTATTGGTCTTAGGAAGGGGGATGAACTGCTAAAGAATTAGCCACGTGATAGTTGGATGTAGTGGCTGCTGGTGTTATCCAGTCATGCCTTAAGGCCTGCATGTTCGAGATGTAGTGGTTTGTGTCCAACATGGCTCACAGCTTCGAGTCCTGAGAGTTCCAGCATTGAGATTCTGGACCAGTTGCGCTAGAGGCATGAATAAGGAGAAGGACTACCTGAGGGACTGCATGGCAGAGAAAGGTGGAGGTTCGTTCTCTTGGGTGGTGCAAGATGGGTAGAAGAGAGTTGGGTACTTTGATTATTGTGAGTGTTGGGAATCCTATGAGAGATTGAGAGCTAATTGGTTTGGGAAGCCAACCTCACTCTGGAACCATCCTTGTGGATTCATAGCCCTAGCTTGGGGTGACATTGTTGTTGATATTTGGAGTAGTAGTGTCTACGGTTGGGTGGAACATCCTTGGTCTGTAGCCAGCTAGTGTCATCTTTCATAAAGATAAGTTCTCTCCATTGTGATATTATTATATGTGTATGAATGTTTTTCCACTGTATATTTAATTATCGTTAATTGAATCTGTAGAACATGCATGCTTGCTGGATATTACTGTGCATGTCGTTAGTTCTCTTATCTTATTCATATTTAATAAATAAATAAGGTATCGGTATGAGAAAAAAGTTCAAGGGTGGGCTTGCAGGTAGCATACCCTGGCCTCTGGCTGGTGAGGTATGTTACACATTGGTATCCGAGCCTTAGGTTAAAACATCAGGCTAGTATGGGTCGGGTCTATTGGTCAGATTCTCATGGTCAAGATCGAACTCTAACCGTGAAATTGAAAAGCTCATGAGGAATGGTGTTCCAGAAGCTATGTAGGAGACGGAACGTCATATATCCTCTGTAAGGGTTCAAAGGCTCATGACCGTTCCTTTTGAATTTGGGAGTGATCACCACTGTAGGATCAAGAGAGATCTGAGATCATTGGATCGGAGGATAGGTGAACAGGGGTCATCCGATAAAAGGAAGCAAGGTTAAGGTTGTGACCGTCGGATCCCATTGGAGAGAGAGATCAATGACCAGCAAGCATTGCGAGGAATCGAGTTACATGGGTGTTAATTTCCCAAGGCATTCCCGCAATAAAAACCATGGGTTAACCAAGGGGTTACATGTCAGCGTTAGGAGAATTACGGGGTGAAAAGAGGGTTACTCCAAACCATCGATGTGAGCCCTCACAAATTGAAAGGCATGCAGTGATGAGACATGTTAGTGCTCGAATGACAAACCTCTGAAGAGCCGAAGTAGTTGGGAATCGTCAATCTGTAGGAGGACATGCATCCACCGATCACATGCTCCAGATCAAACTGAGAGAAAGTGAGAGAGGAGGGGGTTTGAAGTTTGAGACTTCTGAAACCCAAAGACCCGAAAGGATCTAGGCCGTCGATCTTCTAAGAGCCACGCATCTCCAAATACATGGCTTCAGATTAGAGCCAATGGGGCTAGACAAGTTTTGAAAACTGAGATTTATGAAACCCGAAGACCCGAAGGGATCTCATCTGTTGATCCACGAGAGACACGCATCAGAATATAGCGAGCTTCGGAAAAAAAAAATTAAGGAAAAAGGTTGAAGTTTGAGATCTCCGAAGTCCGGAGCCCCAAAGTAAAACATAGCCATCAGATTGAGGAGGACACATGGAGTAGATCCATGAACTCTGGGTGAAGACCCGAAGTGAATCTTATTCATCCAATCCAGGAGGACACATGGCGACAGATTGGCCAGTTTGGGAATTCGGGGTTCGAGAGAATTGGAAGTGTGCTAGTATAAAAACTCCCAAAGTCCTGAAGCCCAAAGAGCCGAAGTGGTGGGGCATGATGACGTCACCTGGAGGTGATGTGGACCCTAGAATTCTAAACTGACGTGGCTTGTGGGTGTCACCTAGGATGACATGGACACATGGGATGTGTGCCATGTGTCAGTAATATTTGAGCATTTGGAATATTAAAAAGTTGATTAGAACGTGACACATGTCACCCACCTGATTGGGCAATGTGTCGGCTCCTAGAATTTTTCCACGTGGCGACAGATCATGCAGTCCGGAGACTGGGCACTCCAGAGGGGAAATATGTGATAGTGTTCGTTGGTTTGGAAACTCCCAAAGGCCCAAAGGCCGGAATACATACCAACCGTTGATTCTATAAGACACACATCGAAGGATTTTAGACTTCGGGTTAAAGCACTCCGAGAGAAAGTGTAGGAGGGAAGTTTGAAACTTTTGAATCCCAAAGAGCCGAAGTGATTCACAGTCGTTGATCTGTGGTAAGACATGCATTGGAAAATCATGAAATCCAAGTAAAAGCGTTCTCGGAGGAGGCAAGCGAGAAAAGTTGAGACTCCCAAAGCGCAAAGTCCCGAAGTGGATCTAGATCGTTGATTGTGGAAGAGCTAGCTATTCCAGAAGTGATAGCAGAGCTCATGGACACCAGTCACCTCCTTACTTAGAATAAAATCTTTATGCATCGGATGATCCTGTAAGCAGTCTAGAGGTGTCCCCTGTCACGCAACAAAGAAGGAAACAAGAGGTAGATAGTTTGCAAGGAGATATGAGGAAGCTCAAGCCACCTTCCTTCGATGGTGAAAGAGAAAGGGAATATTATGACGAAGCATGGTTTCTTGGGCTCCGGAGATATTTTCAGTTCCATAACTATTGATCAAAACTGGAAGCCAGGATTTCCACCTACCATTTACATGGGAAATTTGCAGTGTGGTGGGACCAACTGAAACACGTGGAGCACATTAACGAAAATAAGATCACTTGGAAACAATTCAAGAAGTACTTCCAGAAGGAGTACCTCTCAAAGCATTTCTATGACAACAAAATGTAAGAGTTATTTGAACTCAGGTTGGGAAGCATGAATATGGCAGAGTACGAGAAGAATTTCTTGGGATTGTTAAAATATGTCAGGTTCATTGGTGATGAGAAAGTGAAAATACAAATATTTCTAAGTGGATTTCCAACCTTTTATAAGGAAAATATCAAGTATGATGAACCCAATACCTTGATTGAGGCCATCAGGAAGGCTAAATACATGTATGAGAAAGGCCAGGGAAGAGAATCACTGCAGAAATCTTGGAATGACAAGAAAAATGCAAAGTCTGATCAGAGGAGGAAGGGATTCAAACCTCCCTTCAATAGGAATAAGACTAATATAAATCATCAAGATCCATATGCTAAGGGAGATTTCAAGAAGGAAGATTCCTTGGGAAAAAGGGGAAGACCACCAATCCAATGTTGGGGATGCAAGGAAGATCACAAGTACAAGGATTGCCCACACAGAAAAGATAGAGTGAAGACTGTGCACAACTCCAAGAGGCTACAACAGTTGGAGAGATGGGAAGAATCTATGCAGCTTTAAATGATCGAAAAGTAGAGTACCAGTCCAATATGATCGAGGTGGAAGGTAAGATCATAAATCAACATGTTTCTATTTTGATTGATTCAAGAGAAATTCATTGCTACATTGATCCTAAGATAGTGGATAGATTACATTTGGAGAAAAATAAACTTGGAAAAGAAAGTTTGGTTCAGTTAGCCACTGGAACCAAAAGAAGAATCCATGATATGGTCAAAAGTTGTTCCATAAGTCTTAATGGTGTGAATACTAGTACTAATCTAAATATCATACCATTGGGGTCTTATGATGTTCTGATTGGGATGTATTGGTTGGACAAGAATCATGTTATCCTAGATTGTCATAACAATATATTTACATGTCTTGATGGAAATGGAAAATAGAGAACTGTGAGAGGAGTTCCAAGACCCATCTATATAAGGGATATTTTGGCCTTATAGCTGAAAAGATGTTTTAGAAAAGGATGTCAACTGTATGCAACTCGAGTGGAAGAGCCAAATAATATGAAGGGGCCAAGCCTTGAAGATTTCTCAGTACTATAGGAATTTGAGGATGTATTCCAAGAAATACCTGGATTGCCACCAAGAAGGGAGATAGATTTCTCTATTTATTTAGTGCCAGGAGCTTCCCCGGTGTCAAAAACACCTTACAGAATGAGCACACTGGAGTTAAAAGAATTACAAATGTAGTTGGAGGAATTGTTGAAGAAAGGGTACATACGTCCAAGTGTTTCACCTTGGGGAGCACCAGTACCTTTTTTCAAAAGGAAGGATGGAACCTTGAGGCTGTGTATTGAATTTAGATAGTTGAAAAAGTACACTATAAAGAACAAGTATCCGCTACCTCGAATTGATGACCTCTTTGATCAGCTAAGAGGAGAAAAGATGTTTTCAAAGATTGACCTAAGGGCGAGATACCATCAGGTCAGAATCAAGGAAGAAGACATTCAAAAGATAGCCTTTAGGACCAAGTATGGGCATTATGAATTTGTAGTGGTGCCATTTGGACTAACCAATGCACCAGCTGTCTTCATGTGCTTAATGAATGGCATATTTAGAAATTATTTGCACAAGTTTGTCATAGTGTTCCTGGATGGAATGCTTATCTATTTTAATTCTGAAGAGGAGCATGAACATAACTTAAGACTGGTATGGCAAGCACTGAGAGAACATCATTTGTATTCCAAATTGAGTAAGTGTTCTTTCTATCAGAAGCATATCCATTACTTGGGACACATTATTTCAGAGCAGGGCATAGCAGTAGATCCAGAGAAGATTGAATCCATTAGAGGGTGTCCAACTCCTATAAATGTGTCAGATGTTAGATCTTTTATGGGATTAGTTGGCTACTACAAAAGGTTCATAGTAGGGTTCTCTAAGATTTCTCATCCCATCACTTCTTTGCAAAAGAGGGGAACTAAATTTGAATGGACACTCAACTGTGAAAATAATTTTAATATGTTGAAGGAATTACTTACTAGTGCACCTGTGTTAAAGATTGTTGACCCAAATGGAATTTTTGTGGTATGTATAGACAATTGTAAGGAAGGACTTGGGGGAGTCCTCATGAAAAATGGACATTTCATTGGATATGAGTCCAGAAATCTTAAGGAACATAAGAGGAACTATGTCAGGCATGACTTGGAACTTGCTGCCATTGTTCACGCCTTGAGGATGTGGAGGCATTACCTCATGGAAAAGAAATTCAAATTAAGAACATACCACATTGGTCTGAAGTATATTTTTGAACAACCAACCTTGAATGCCAGGCAAACAAGATGGATGGAATTTTTAAGTGAGTATGACTTCAATATCAAGCATATCAATGGAAAGGACAATAAAGTTGTTGATGCACTTAGTAGGAGATTGCATCGCATGCATGCTACTGTTGCAAGTATGAATCAATCAGAATTGAAGAGAAAAATTTCACATGGTCTTGTTACAGATCAACATTACCTACAGGTAAAGGAAAACTTACAGCAAGGAGATGTATAGTAGAAAATAAAGGAGTATGAGATAAAGGAAGATGGATTACTCATGCATAAAAATAGAATCTATGTTCCTAGTTCCGGAGAAATGAGGAATGTGGTACTGAAGGAAATGCATGATGTTCCTTATGCTAAACATCCCGGTTATCAAAAAACAATTACAGTAGTAAGGAGCCAGTTCTTTTGGCCGGGAATGAAGAAGGATGTTGTTGATTACATCGCTCGATGTATGGAATGTCAAAAGGTGAAGGTTGAGCATAGGCACCCAGCAAGTTTGTTGTAGCCATTGCCAATTCCAGAGAAGAAATGGGAAGTGATCACCATGGATTTCATCATAGGATTACCCAGAACGAGTAAGCAACATGATTCAATCATGGTGGTGGTTGAAAAATTAACAAAGGCTGCTCATTTTGTGCCTGTGAAGAAAAAGCATACAACGACTAATATTGCAGAAATTTTCATGAAGGAAATTGCTAGGTTGCATGGGATACCTAGGAAAATGTCTCGGGCAGAGATACAAAGTTTACCTCCAACTTCTGGAGGGGAATTTTTAAAGGATTTGGCACAAATATAAACTCTATCACAACATATCATCCCCAAACAGATGGGAAAATAGAGAGAGTCAATCAAATAATTGAAGACATGTTGAGAATGTATGTGATGGATAAGCCATCTAAGTGGGAAGATTACTTACACATGGTTGATTTTTCATATAACAATGGGTATCAAGCTTCATTGAGAATGAGCCCATTTGAAGTCTTGTATGGTAGGAAATGCAATACTCCAGTGAGTTGGGACAACCCAACAGATAGAGTGGTACTTGGGTCAGAATTTCTCAAGGACATGGAAGACCAGGTGGTCAAGATTAAGCAGAATTTAAAGGCAGCTCGGGATAGAAAGAAAGTTTGTGAAGACAAGAAAATGAAAGCTAGAGAATTTAAATTAGGGGAGCATGTACTTTTGAAATTTAAGCCCATGAAAAGTTCTTTGAAATTGGTTAGTTGTACAAATATGGCATCTAGATTCTGTGGTCCTTTTGAAATATTGGACAAAATAGGGCCAGTTGTATACATGCTTGAATTACCTGCTTCCATGAATGTGCATAATGTATTTCATGTATCTTTACCAAATAAATATGTACGTGATCCTAACCATGTTATTGATTGGCATGTGATTCAGGTAGAGATGGGGGGAGACTTTCAGGTTCATCCAACACGTGTATTGGACATAAAGGTAAAAATGCTCCAAAATCGAGTTATAGAGATAGTAAAAGTTCAGTGGACCTGCTACAGTCCTAAATACGCTACCTGGAAGCATGAAGATGTCATGCAGGAAGAGTACCTACAAATTTTTGAATAAATTGAGATTTTGATCTCTATTTTGTATATTCACTAAGGACAGTGCCAAAATAATGGGGAGGGGATGTAACACCCCAGGTTGTGAACCCCCATTTTTAATAATGTATTATTACAATGCTGAGAGGCCTGAGTGCCCAAACAATTATTTAAAGGGCCAATATGCCCAAGAAATGTAATGCTTTGATCATTATTAATAATAAACACATCATTGGCTGCTAGACGGACAAGGACTAGAGTTATAGGGGGCTATGATTTGAAAAGAGAGGGAGGTTGAGAGGATAAATGTTTATTCATATGTTAATTACCTTTTTTCCTAAAGGGAGGAATCAGTTATGTGAGCTTCTTAGGGAGGCCAAGAGGTTCTTGATTTCCCCACGAAAATACTTAAACTCACCCCTGGTCCGATTATGGGGTTGGTCATTGTCGTGTACGCTCTATCACCTTGTGTTACCTCATTCTTACCCTCACACACTCCCATGCACTTACCTACCTCATTCATCCATCCTCACTTGCGTATTGGTCTCAGGAAGGGGGGTCGAACTATGAAAGAATTAGCCACAGGATAGTTGGATGTAGTGGCCACTAGTGTGATCCATTCGTGCCTTGAGACCTGCATGTATGAGATGCAGTGGTCTATGTCCAACATGGCTCACAGCTGTGAACCTAAGTGTTCCAGCATTGAGATTTTGGACCAGTTGCACTGGAGGCCCGAATAAGGAGAAGGATTGCCTGAGGGACTGCATGGCAAAGAAAGGTGGAGATTCATTCTCTCGGGTGGTGCAAGCTAGGTAGAAGAGATTTGGGTACTTTGATTGATATGAGTGCTGGGAAGCCTATGAGAGCTTGAGAGCTGACTGGTTTGGGAAGCCAAGTTCACTCTAGAACCCTCCTTGTGGATTCATAGCCCTAGCTCGGGAGTGACGCTACTGTTGAGATTTGGAGCAGTAGTGTCTATGGTTGGGTGGAACGTCCTTGATCTGCAGCTAGTTAGTGTCATATTTAATAAAGATAAGTGCTCTCCATTGTGATATTATTATGTGTGTATGAATGTTTTTCCACTATATATTTAATTATCGTTAATTGAATGTTTAGAACATGCATGCTTGCTGGATATTATTGTG
The DNA here is from genome assembly GCA_010110895.2 of Picea sitchensis. Lineage (NCBI taxonomy): Eukaryota > Viridiplantae > Streptophyta > Pinopsida > Pinales > Pinaceae > Picea > Picea sitchensis. The sequence goes on from SNQJ01S0007133.1 coordinate 139,062, forward strand.
CATGTCATTAATTCTCTTATCTTGTGCATCTCTAATAAATAAATAAGGTATCAGTATGAGAAAGAAGTCCAAGGGTGGGCTTGCAGGTAGCATACCCCGGCTTGTGGCTAGCAGAGTATGTTACAATTACCCAAAGAAATTTGGGTAATCAAGTAATTGATATGTCACTTATGAAACATAAATACAATTCAAAATCAGACCCATTATGATAGTCTATGAACCAATATGCATGGAGGGAAATAATTCCAACCAATCTAATTGATTATAACAAATTCAAAATATCTGAATTAACTCAAAATATTGAGGTATTTTCCTTGCAATCGAAATGTCATATGGATCTTAATAAGCTGGAATAATAGACTATGACATGAACAAGATGAAAACATTGAATCATGTATTGATAAACATATCAAAGCTAATTTAATCAACACGCATTTGAGCTTAAAAGAATATGAAAATTAGATAACCAATAGAATAATCATACCAAAACATTTTACTGATAGGATGAAAGCCATTGAGTAAAATGTGTATTCGTATCCTTCTTCAAAATAAAATTTAGTTCATTGTCCTAGAATTGCAATCGTCCTTTTCTTTAGAGAAAAAATGAATATTTAAAGAGAACAATGATCAACTCTCATATCCACATGATAGAGGTCAATCTTTCAAAAATAGAAAGATTATGATCTCAAATATAAAACTAAGTTTATAATAACAAAAATTATAACAACTTGGACCAATTTTGTTAAAATTACAAAATATATTACCAATTGTTTTAAAATATATCTAAATACTAATAAAAGAGAAAAAAAGTTGAGTCAGGCAATGTACTCAACATCCTTGAATTTATTTTAAAACCTGAAATATAAATTAAGATTTTATTAGAAATAAAATCACACTAAGATAACACTGGCTACAAAATCTTTGATTATGTAGCTAGTCTAAAAACATCACAGAATCAAAATAAAATCAAAACAAAATTTAGATGTTGACTTTACATTACCAGGGGTCATCCATTGGAAATCGAAGATGTATATAAATTGGCCTCTATGATAATACTAACATTAATGGATTCTTCTTTGTTTTTTTAAGTTGTTTCGAGAGATATTTGATTTCTTAAAAACCTGAGGAAAACTTTGTTCTATTTCACTTTTTAACTATCGATTTTCCCTCCTTAGCTCTATGTTTTGCCTCTATATTTGATCTACACACATCTGAAGATAGGGAACAACTGAGTAGTACCTATCAGCCCATAATTGGCCGTTATGACAGCTCTCAGAGTTTAGATTTGATTTAGGATGTTAGTAATTCTTCTCCAAGGGATTTTTTGTAGTGCCATTGTCCCTTAGTGTAACCCCAATGCTTGATAATCCTTCAGAATTGTGAAGAAAAGGAGGTAGGTTATTAACAAATCCATATGGGCCCTGAACCTTTGCTTCATATCTTCCACTATTTTTTTCATAAGAGGAATCATGATCTTCTATAGTTATAGGTTTCATAGGAGTTTCATTATTCTTAGACTTGTTTCTTAGCATCCTGGACAACTTTCAACCTACACTTTTGTTGTTGAAATCAAAACCCAACATTTCCACAGGATTTCTTACCATGTATTTGGGTTGGTGGTCAGCCTTTAAACAAACAGACTTTATTTGCATACCCTATCTAAAACAATCCAAAGGTTTCTCTTTCAATCAATTAAGAATCGTTTCTAGAGATTGAGCCTATGCTACCTTTTTAGGAGGAACGGGTTTAAGTCGAGCCTCTAATTCGAAACCTTCAAAAATATCTTGAGGGGGATTTAACTCCTCTGCAACCCTAGGTATCTGAGAATTAGTCGGAGCCTATGAGAAATGGTGTAAGATTTCATAGAAAAATATAATGAACCTTTACCTTTAACCGCCACATAATTTATGAGAAATTGCTCTTTAGAAAATGGGACATATCTCTGAAATTGTTTTGTTTTATTAGGAAACGACCAATGTGGATAGTAAATGACCCCATTTTGGAGATGGGGTTTTAACGGTTTGGTCTAACTCTTAACCATTTTCTCATAATTCATCCTGCAAAATAATCTTTCAGTTCTGGCACAGGGTTGAACTCTGTTATACTATTGTGGGTAAGTAAAACCTTCAGGGCTTCTTAGCTCTACTTTCACCTTTACTATAGAAGCCACGATATTTGTAGCTACCTTAATGGATAGTATAAAGTGAAGGGAGAATTGACTAACTTTGTGGGAGAGAATAGATATGAGATGAAACACAACAAAATCATTAAAACCATATAAGAACAAGTCGACATACCTCATCCCAACAATAGTGGCTAAGAACTCATAGAACATAGGACAATACGAACTAGTAAACCACCTAAAACATTAATGATACCCAGGACCAATTGCATGACGGAGGATAGATGGATTCAGGGTGGGATGACCCATGTTTTCCTTATAATTTTCCATGAACCACTGCCTCTAAATCATGGGTGTGAACAATCGTAGTAATGATTAAATGGTTTTGGTTATAATTAGTTCGGATCAAAAGGATAAAATGGAATTATTGAGAATAGAGTAAACACGATGTATAACCCATAACATAAGATAACGTTATCATAAACCAATAATTAGGAATTACCCTTTAAACATGGTCTATAATAGTTGGATTTATTAAGGTTTAAGCATAGGGTGCAAAAGAATGTTGGCTTATTCTTTGTTATGACAAGGGTTTTGACATTATAAACCTTGTATTTATAATAATAAAAGGAGTTATAAGGTTAAGATTTCCCTTATCAAACAAGATTATAGTTAGGAAACTTGCAATATTAACATAAGTTGTAAATCTAAGTTAGAACCACTATAGAAAATAATGGAAGTCATTGTAATATTGTAGTATCATTTTCGGATGAAGTTAGGAATAGAAGAAGTTAATTAAAAACAAATCCATTGGAGAACCATAATTGCGAAAGACATCATGTAAAATCCATCAAAACAATTTACGAAAATAATCCTTAATTTCATGTTTGTCGGTAATGAAATTAAGCACAATATAATAACACAACATAAATCAAGCGGAATGACAAATGTTTATACAAACCAAGAAGAAATCACAAAGAGTCTATCAATCCGATAAATAGAACATACTAGGAATCTTACCAAATTTATAGATAATAATGCATTTTGGAGTAAAATAGCAAGGTGCTAGTTGGGGTAGCCAATAGGTACCAAACCTAACTTTTATTATTCTTCTACATTATGACCAGTCTTCCAGTCCTTATTTATGTACAACCCACCATCTAGCTGGAGTCGATTTTAGGAAAACATCTAGTGCCAACAACCTTTGTTGTTCAGGTACCTGTAATTAAAACGCATTTACAAACAAACTTATATCATTCAATCCATCATAACTGGATGAATCACATTAATCTATTCCAATCCAACACAAGGATCGGGTTATATGTGCACATCATCTTGTTGGTACATCATGCATCCTCTGTTGTCAATGTTGTAGACCTTCTTCTGAATTTGATGCACACAAAATGATACTTCTCCAAATTAGTGCACCATCTACAGTGGGGCTTACATAATCGTTCATTTGTGCATTCAAGTTATACAAATTGTCAATGTATTTTCCCCTTGCTAGCTCTATGTATCTCTTTCCTTCCGTTGGGTCCAATGGTGCAGTCACTTTCAAATATCTAACTTCAAATATCATTTCTCTCTACTTTAGATTAATGATCACCTTATTATCAAATTCTCGTTCAATTCCCACCAATGTTGGATATGGTTGAATATCATCCAAGATCTCAATAACTTCAAAGTTTGTTGTGTTTCATACCCCATCTATGTTCACAAGTACTCTTGCCAATCAACCAATCGATACTATCTTGTGCTGATTTGCAAGCCTTAACTAAAAAAGAGACCAGATCAACTTGGGTTTTTCCATCATCTCCTAGTTCTTCTTAGGTAACACATTCACATCAGACCCTAAGTCTATGATAAAATTATCCACATCATATATTTCCCTAATATTCACACTTAATCTAAATCCCCCATTGGTCCTCTTTCTACACATTCCTTGATTCACCACCCTTTGTGTGATGGGAGCTTCCCTTCCTTGTGTGTAGTGATCAATCATATCATATAGTGTATTAAATGTAGTTTCTTCTTTCATTAGATCTATACAACTTCGTAGGAATTATTTTAAAGTGCTTACCTTCCCAGTTGGATTCTCTATCTCAACACAATCATTGACCTATGACACAAATGATCTTGATGCTCCCCAATCCTGTCCAAGTACCTCTTTTCTTTCCCTCTAGTATATCTCATTTTCTTGTTGAGGGTTGAATGTTTGAATAGGCCCTAAGAAATTCCTTACTCATGTATCATCCTTCTTTCCTCCATCTGTTGCATCAAACCATGTTCTAGATCCTCCATGCATAAAAACTCACATTATTGACCCTTCATTGCATTTCTCTGCTAATATCTTATGTACATTCTTGTTTGGATTTTAGTTATGATTCCCTCTTGCCTACCATTTCGCAACTAGTTTAGGATAATATTCCACCACATGGTCCAGTTCTCTACAGTATGTGTATGTTGTACACAGATTTGGGAAGTCGTGAGCTAAGTGTCCTAGTTGATTATAGTTGTAACATATTATTGGTCGTCTTCCTCCTCTACTAAAATTTCCTCTGCCTCGACCTTTTCCAAAATTTCCTCTATTTCCTAGATTAAATTCTATCTGATTATTATTGTTGGAAGATTGGTTGTTGTCATTGATTTCAACCCTAGTCATGGGTTTTGGACCGCAAGATTGATGAAGGTATTTGGACATGAAGGAAAATGCACATGTAGATACAAGACCCATCGATGGATAGTATACATCATGTTGTTTCCGGTGGTATGTGGAACATCACGTGGATCCTCATGGTTGAGGAGAAATGAATTTTTGAAGTTGACAAAGTGAATTGAAGAAGGAAGTACATGTAGGCCCTGAAGATAATTAAAGAAAAGAATTACAAAATAAGAAATTGTCAAGTCGACCCTAATGTTAAAAGGAAGTGACATAAATGGTATAAATAAATATCATTATGCATTCATTTGATACACAAGTCGAATTTCAGAGGAAATCAGAAGTAAATAAGGCCAGATTTCAAGGGAGGATGAAGTGTTTTGGTGATGTGTTCTAAGGTATGTTATTTTCAGGCCATCTTACCATTTTTGCTATAAAAAAAAATTCTAGAACGATTCAGATGGTGAAATTGATATGTTATTGATAAGACATATCAAGGTACCTGTGGTAAAAATTTCAATTCTTGATTTGCTATAATTATGGAGATACACTATGTGAAAGATAGGGGTTTTGACCAATCCTGAAGCTAGTCAATAAAAAAGTGTTCTGGGTAAAACAATCATAACGTATTCATAGAGAATCCAAATGAAGTGGGACAAATTGAATTGGAAAGAGTACATATTGTAGTTTCTTGTGTGCAAGTTTCAGAATCTAGTGTTAAATATTGAGCGTGGGGAATTATGTGCAAGTTCGATCTCCTGAATAAACAAAATTGAACAAAGTCTACCATTCTCTCTATAACTTGTTTTTGGGTGGAAGGAAGGGGTAAGTATGGAGAGTTAAATCCTCTCTTGATATTGGAGTACTGTATATTCCTCTTGTATTTTTATCCCTCCCTTTACATTTGGAATTTGTAGCTACCTTTGGAAGTCATTACTTCCCTTGAACAATAACTATTGATTATTTCTCACATATTGTGCATGGTGTATTGTGGTGTATTGTTGTAACTCTTATACTATTGTTCATTTATCATTGGATATAGTTGAATGGTTTAAGTATAAGTTGAAAAAGGTTTTAAATTGTACTTGATACTGATTCACCCCCCTCTCAGTATCAACAATTGGTATCATAGTGGGTTATCTTCA
>SNQJ01S0007133.1:150378-176946 GCA_010110895.2 Picea sitchensis
CTTCCTTGTCTTCGTTCTTCTTCTTCTTCTTCTTCTGTGCACATCTTCCATACTTAGGATTTTCTCAAACTTGCATCCAAAATTGTCTGTCCAATAATGTCTAGTCCCATCGTAGCTCATGTGCCATGACACGGGTGGTGCCATGTATCAAGTAAAGATCGTGCCACATGTCATGAAGTTTTATCCCCTTCAAGGAAGATTTTGTTGGGAACGTGTGTGCCATGTATCATACTATGTGGAAGATACACATGGAAATAGATGCCTAGGTGGTAGGTACATGGGGGTCTTGTATTTCAAGTGGTGATGGTGTTATGATAAATGGATTTAACTGCTTATAATTTGACTCTGGATAGTTCAGAGTACAACTCTGAAACTTTCGGAGTGCCACTCTGAAGAGTTCAAGTAAGACTCTAAATATATTATCTCATTCATCGATTGGAGAAAGGCGAGACTTAATCTTAGCCGTAGGTTTCCATGGATACCAATTGATTCCATGATACGAGATATAGAAGGTGGGATTTAACCATCATGCTAATAGAGACTTTGAAATAATTATAGTTGTAGATTACTCAAATCCGAGAGTAGTTAGATCTACTGGAGTGAGAAGTAGATTTGGAGGGCTTGATGGGCTAGGTGGCACGCACCACATCAATGCCACGTCAGATTGCGTGAGTGACAGAGAGACACATGGATTGTCACATGGCAATGAGGTGGACCTTGGAAAATAAAAACCTCAGAACTTTGAAAGACCATAAATTTCGATCTAGAGATCAGTTTTGAGCGAAATTATATTCATTGGAAATATTTTGATGAGCAAAAGATGATAGTGTTGTCAAAGAGAGATTTTTTGATGGTTAAGGGAAGAAAATTTTTAATACCCCATTACCTTGAAAGTTCTTTAATGGGGTCAGGTGTGTTACAGAGTGGTATTAGAGTAGGGTTCAAACTCTAGGATTGAATGGGACACCAAGACTACTTAAGATTGTTTAAAAATAATTTTATGTTGTCTGGAATGCATGTTTTTAAAATACTAAAATAATTATCATTGTTATTTCAACACGTAGGACGAATTGAGAAATCACAAAGGTGAATGGTGCAACTCAATATGGAAGACAAATTGCACCTCAGAGATCAAGAGTTTGATGGTTTCACAGACAGAGAAACCCCTCCATATTTGATGGCCACTATGAGAAGTCCTAAGGAAGATAATGAGATACTTATAAGATCCTATGTCGAAAAGAAAGAGTTGAATCTGTTATACTACAGAGCCTATTCAAAATTCAAAAACAAATGTAGCAAGGCCCTAACAATGCAGAATTACAACAGTTAGAGAGGTTGAAAACCCCTTCGGATGCTTAAAATCATGGATTGGCTCACAATTATGCAGTAAGGAGTTATTCCAGAAGGAAGCATTGATATGCCAATAAAAGTGAATTGAGTGGAGGCATTTCCATGAAGTTCTCTAGCTAGAAGACTATTTCATCAAGGCAGTCGAGTAGCGGCATAGAATCCAACATTTCTAAGAAGAGAAATATAAATAATTCTCAAAGTTTTCAGACCAAATAATTCAAGAAGGCTAAGCCACCTACCTTTGATGGAGAGATAAATAAAGAAGAAGAAGTCGAAGCATGGCTATTTGGTTTGAAAAATTACTTCAAGTACATAATTATTCTGACAATACCAAGTCAAGGATTCTAGTGTTTAACCTAAATGGAGGGGCTTCCATTTGGTGGGAAGACCTAAAGGAAATAAAAAGGATAAAGGAAATAAAATTGACATGGAAACAGTTTGAGAAATAATTTTGTAAAGCTTACCTATCTGAAAAATATTATGATGACAAGATAAAGGAATTTCGTGAGCTTAAGTTGGAGCAACTTAACTTGGATGCATATGAAAAAACATTTATGGAGTTGTTGAGGTATGTTCCCTACGTTAAGGATGAGAAGGATAGAATCCATGATTTTCTCAATGGTTTACCATAGTCCTACCAATATTGAATTGAGTTTGACAAACCCAAGATGTTGGAGGACACCATTCAGAAGGACAAATGTCGTTATGATCAATCTAAGCATAAGAATGATTCCTCCAAAGATTGGAAAATAAAGGACAAGGGTGGATTCTTGAATAAAGGGTTCAAGTCTTTCCCCCGCAAAAATTTTGGGAAGGATGCACAATTGGGTCATCCAAACAGGAGTGTGCATCGGTAAAAATTTCCATCTCAAAGTAGGAATAAACCAACAGAGAAGGAAATGGAAAGAATAAAGGATCCCAATAAAGGACCTTTGCAATGTTGGGGATGTGGAGAGCCACATCTGTTGAGGGGTTGTTCCCACTGGCAGTGTGAAAATAAAAGAGTGTATACCATGCAACACGCAACTACAATCAACGACGTAGCCAAGAGCATGCCAAGAATCTATGTAGTGGTAGAATGTCAGCAAGAAGACCACCAAGTTTCTGTGGTGTAACTGGAAGGTATTGTTACTAAATGACTAGTCTTTGTTTTAATTGACCCAAGATCTAATATTATTTATATCTCATCTCGAGTGGTTGAGGCATGTTCATTATAGAGAAAGAAGCACACCAAAGTGTCATTAGTTCAGCTAGCCACTGGGACAAAGAGGAAGGTGGCAGAGCTAGTTAAAGATTTCCCAATTGGGATGGATGGATTTCTGACCCAAGCAATTTTGAATATCCTACACCTTGGTTTTATGATGTGTTTTTGGGCATGGATTGGTTAGTTTCCCATAAGGAAAAATTAAATTGTTATGAGAAATTTTAGAATGTGAAGATGAGAAGGGAAATACAAGAATTTTGCAAGGCATTCGGAAGCCAATATGTGTGAGGAAAATATCAGCGTCGCAGCTTAAGAAGTTTAGTAGAAAGGGGTGTCCATTGTATTCCATACAAGTATTAAACTCAATAGAAGGAAAGGAGCTTAAGGATGAAGATCACCCAATGTTATGGGAGTTTAGAGATGTGTTTCCTGAGGAGGTGCCTAGATTACCTCCGAAAAGAGATCTTGATTTTTCAATAGATCTCGCGCATGGAGCAGTGGCAACATCAAGAGTGCCTTACAGGATGAGTACACCATAGTTGGTGGAACTGAAAATGCATTTGAAAGAAATGTTGGAAAAGGGTTACATTAGGTTGAGTGTGTCTCCATGGGGAACACTAACCCTATTTGTAAAAAGGAAAGATGGTACATTGAGACTATGCATCGATTATAGGTAGTTGAACAAGATGACCATCAAGAATAAATACCATTTTCCTATATAGACAATATCTTTGATCAGCTCATAGGGGCTATAGTTTTCTCTAAGATAGATTTGAGGTCAGGATATCACTAAGTCAGGATTAAATATGAGGACATCCACAAGACAACCTTTATGACAAGGTATGGGAACTATGAGTTTTTTGTGGTGCCATTTGGTCTTAGAAGTGCACTAGCTACATTCATGTGTTTGATGAATAGTGTGCTCAAAAAGTATTTAGACAAGTTCATCTTAGTATTTTTGGATGACATTTTGGTCTATTCCAAGAACTAAGAGGAGCATGAAGAACACCCTGGAATGGGGCTACAGGTGTTAAGAGAACACCATCAATGCACCAAGTTCAGCAAGTGTGATTTATTTAAAAAGGAAATCCATTATCTAGGCCATGTAATCTCAACTAAAGGAGTGGCAATAGACCCTACAAAGATCAAGGAAATCTTGGATTGATCCACCCCTAGAAATGTGACAGAAGTGAGATCATTCATGGGATTGGTTGGATATTACAGAAGGTTCATCAAGGGATTCTCCAAGATCGGTAACCTTATTACTTCATTATAAAGGAAAAGGAATAATTTTTTGTGGTCACAAGAATGTGAAGATAGCTTCTAGCAACTAAAGCAGTTATTGATTAATGCCCCTATGTTGAAGATTGCAGACCCAGAAAAAGACTTCTTGGTTTGCACAGATGCTTTCAAAGAAGGACTCGGTGGAGTTCTCATACAAGATGGACAAGTGAATTTTTATGAATCATGTAAGTTGAACAAACATGAGCAGAAGTATGTCACCCATGACCTGGAACTTGCAACAATTGTGCATGCATTGAATATGTGGAGAAATTACCTACTCGAGAGGAGAATTATCCTCATGACCAACCATTGTGGTCTGAAGTATTTATTTGACCAGCCAAAGTTGAATTTCACATAGGCCAGGTGGATGGCATTGATCAGTTAGTTTGACTTCGAAATCAAACACATAAAAGGAAAATAGAGCAAATTATCTAAAGTGTTCAGACAATACACTTAGCAGTAGAAAGTGTAGGAGAGTCTGACATTTAGTAGAGGGTTAAGACTCTCTTACAAGAAGATGATTTCTTCAATCAAGTTAAGGACAGGTTGCAACAAGAACCTAGGGAAAAGAGGTATGAAGGATATCAGCTAAGGGTTGATAATCTAATGTTATACAATAACAGACTATATCTGTCTAGTTCAGTGGATTTGAGGCACTTGATTATGGATGAATTCCATAGGAGACCATATGTAGGTCACCCTAGTTACCAAAAAATGGTAACAATAGTTAGACAGTTGTATTATTGGCATGGGATGAAGCAACACATTTCTCATTACATTGTGAAGTTATTGGAGTGCCAACAGGTAAAATTCGAGCATCGACACCATGTTGGACTATTGCATCCTATACATATACCATAATGGAAATGGGAAGTGATTTCCATGGATTTTATCATAGGTTTACCAAAGACAATAAAACAACATGATGCAATCATGGTTGTAGTAGACCAATTGAGAAAGGAAGCTCATTTCATTCCCATAAATACACTTATATATTCATAGACGTTGACAATGTTTTTTATGAAATAAATACTTTGATTGCATGGTTTTCCTAAAACCATCAGTTCGAACAGAGACATTAAGTTCACCTCGAATTTATTAAAAATCTTATTTTTCGGTTTAGAAATGCAATTAGCATTTAGCACATCCTACCATCCTAAAACATATGGTCAGATTGAAAGGGTGAACAAAGTATTAGAAGACATGTTACAGATGCATGCTATGCATCAGCCCAAGCATTGGGAAGAATATATGCCTTTGGTAGAGTTCGCGTACAACAATGGTTATCAAGAATCATTAAAGATGAGCCCATTCGAGGTTTTGTATGGCAGAAAGTGTATAGTTTCTATTAGTTAGGATAGTCGAGTGTAAAAAATCACACTTGGACCTAAATTGATGAAAGAAATGGAACATGCCATAGTTAAGATAAGGCGGAACCTAAAGATTTCCCAAGATAGACAAGAGAGCTATGTTGATAGCAAAAGAACCCTCAAAGAATTCAAAGTTGGAGACCACGTGTATCTCTATGTGAAACCCAAGAGAAGCTCCCTAAAAATGTTAATGTGTGCTAAGTTGGCTCCCCGATATTGTCGACCTTTTGAAATCCTAGAGAGAATAGGACCAATAACATACAAAACTTGATTTACCACCTACTATTAGAACACATAATGTATTCAATGTGTCTTTGTTAAAGAAATATGTACATGATTCTAATCATGTTATTGATTGGATTGTAATACAGGTGGAACCAGAGGGAGAGTTCCAACCAAAACCTCAATGCATCTTGGATAGGAAAGAAACAATGCTTCAGAATCGATCCATCGTGCAGGTCAAGGTGCAATGGAAGAAATTTGGAGTGGATAAATCTACATGTGAGCTGGAAGATGTCATGAAAATTGCATACCCATTTTTGTTTAATGTAAAATTGTATGTACATGGTTTTTTAAACACTGAGGACGGTGTTTATTTAAGGGGGGGGGGATGTAACACCTCGTTTCCCCCCAAGACTGTAATCATGCAAAAAATTCATATATTAATGTGATGAGGCATGTAATTATGGCTTTCTTTAATATAAACACCAAACCGTTGAATGAGAGGGAATAACCTTGACACTACTGGTCATGATACACCAAAGGAAATTGATGAGGCAGGGACTAATTGAATAGTTGAGTGAAGTGGAGCTGAGATGTACTAGTGAAGAAAATAGCTATATTACATAGCAAGCTAATGTATGATTGAAAACATACAGCTACCAGCATACCAAACATATATGAAAACCACATGACCATTAAAAGAAATCATAGAGGTGGTTGGGGCAATTAATCACTGTTGGAAAGTGACCCATGAAGAGAGAAAGGATGATTGAACAACTGACAGGGGGATACCACAGAACCACCCCTTCAGACTAGGAATGGAAAACTAGAGGTTACGTCCACAGGAAGTCATAGAGATCCCAAGGCGATAGAGAAGAAGACCAAAGGAGGAAAACATGAACACATGGTAGAGACACACAAGAGAGGAAGTGCAAAAGACCCGGAGAAGAGAAAAAAGAGAATCGAGCATCGAGGCTCGAAGGTGTCGGTTGGGGAAGAAGAAGGAAAAATAATATATTTCCGAAGGAAAAAAGGAAATTTGTCTGAGTTTTTGATGATCACCATGAACAAAGAAGACCTGGATCCTGAATTGGGGTGTTAGTGCTTACTGGAAAAAAACTAGCCCTTGTAAGGGGAGGTCGTTGAGGGACTATTGAGAAGAGAAGGGACTCCCTTGTGCAGAGGAAATCAAGTTGATAAACCACCTAATAAACATGTGGAGGCCCGAAGATCAGTGGGAGGTGGAAACTTATGTTGTGTCAGAGGAGGAAAGAGAGTAACCTTCCTAGATCATCTCAAACTCAGAACCCTACTGAGTAAGTTTCCTTTGTGGTATCATGGCTTGGAACAGGGGTGGTTTGTTGTAGGAAGTTTCTCTATGGCAAGGCCTAAGGTTGGGAGGAAAGGAATCCTCTCTCATTTGTTCATATTTGGAAATTTCCTTCCGAGATAAGTGTTTATATTTACTGGAACCACTTATGGCTAATATATTTGTATGCATGTGTAAATGTTTGAATCTAAAAGGAAACTAAGTTGTTTATAATCCATAGTTTTAATTCATGAAAGTCAAGACATGTTATAATGTTTTTTATTGAGCATATGATCGTGAAAATGAATAAGTATGGACTGTGTACTTTATCATTTCGCATTCTTGTATGGAGAGCCTGCAAATCACGAAATATTTCCCTTTTAAGTTTTAATAACTTGTAATGGCCTTAGAGTGGTTTCAAACCCTTGAAAATTAGGATTGAAGTCCTGAAGAACTCAAGAAATGGGTAAGTCTCCGAAGAGTTGGTTTTATCATCGTGAAATCATGTATTAACCTAGGAGTAATCACAATCGTCAATTAGGTTAGATGATAGAGGAGATATTTGAACTGTTGGACATGGTGGAATATTCATAGTGGAACTTTCGAAGGGAACCCTCGAGCGTCGTAGAAAAAATCTGAAGAAGAGACTCCTATGTTGAGTATGAACCGTAGATCTGGAAGTGGGAAAGTTTAACCTTAGCCATTTATCATTAGGGGGGTCCCACTTAGTTGGTTACGGTGGAAGAGCGATACGACACTTACCAAGAGCACCAGAATGAAGACATGTTTCAATAGTCGATTGGTTGACAAGATGAGTGTGGGTCTAGCTGGATTAGATTTGACCATTTTCAGAGTTCAATCTGAAGGGTTTAGAGTATGAAATTGATGGAGGGAAGATCTGGACCATTGATCGACACCGAAATGGTGATTTCTTCTTAGACATCGATTTGTCGTAGAGGCCTAACAATATTCTTGGTGAGTGGTGATGAGGGAAATGATGTCATCCCAACCAACTTGTGTGGGACATGTATCAACATCTATAAGATCGAAACAAATACCCCATGATGACATGTAGACCCACCCTAGCTCGCGTTCCATGATGTGGATGGTGTCACATGTCAAGTAAATATCGTGCCACGTGTCGCGAAGTTTTGGCCCCTTTGAGGTAGAGTTTCTTGGGAACGTGTGTGCCACGTGTCATACCAAGTGGCAGATAAACGTGGCAATAGATGCCTAAGTGGTGGGTACATAGGGGTCTCGGATGTCAAGTGGCGATGGTGCCACATGAGATGGAGTTGACAGCTTCGGAGTTAACTCTAGAGAGTTTGGAGTACAATTTTGAAAGGTTCGGAGTGACACTCTAAAGAGTTTAGGTAAGACTCTAAAGATATTATGTGGGTCATTGATCGAAGAAAGGCGAGAATTAATATAATCCATAGGTTTTCATGCATACCACTTGATTCTATGGTACGAGATAGAGAAGGAAAGAGTTAACCATCGTGCTAATAGAGACTCCAAAATAATTATAGTCATAGATTACTCAAATCCAAGAGTGGTTAGATCTACTGGAGTGAGCAGTTGATTCAGAGGACTTGATGGGATAGGTGGCACGTGCCACATAAATTTCACGTCAAATTGTGTGAGTGACAAGGAGCCACGTGGCAATGAATAAAAACCTGAGAATTTTGGAAGGCCATAACTTTCGATCCAGAGTTCAATTTTGAGCGAAATTACATCCTTGTAGGTGACCTTGACCTCAATCATGGGATTGTCATCGAGGATATAAAATACCTAGAAGGGACAAAGACTCATGTCATTCTACACAAAACCATCGCTAAAGCATTTGCAGATCAATATCTTTGCATCTAAGACTATGGTCCATGGATGGATTTGTGGTCACTTGATTCTTTTCATCCCCAATTAGGTGCTCTATATAAGTAACAGAAAGATAGGAAGGAGTTTTTATGTATTTCCTTGGTCATTGGGAATTATTTATGCTCTATCATACTATCAAATTCCCATGCAACTATAAGTGGTTCCTAGATCGATTCTAATTACTTTCCCTTTGCTACTCACCATTGTTTTGAGCTTCCAAAGACCATGTAGCAATGCAACCACTTATGAAATGCTACAATTATTTTTAACCTATAAACTTTTAATCTTTTAATGTCACCAAACACGGTCTAATGATCCCTTTGCTAGTTGATTAAAGGAACCTAATTTTCACTAATCTAGAAACCTACATCCCTATTCAAGTTGTTCAAATGCTTGATTATTTCCAATGCTTCTCTAAACTCACACTTGTAATAATGATCTTCTATTACAAGGATCTTGGCATCATCTAGGCACACATGGTGCTTGGTCATAAGAGAATGTTCAACTAGGTCTAGCGTGCAAGAATGTTCATTCTTAATATCAATCCCATATTCCCTAATCCTTACATGGAATGAGCAACCATTTTCCTTGATATAGAATTTAATTTAGGAACGCTCAACGTTATAATCACCTTTGTATTAGTGATGATCATTTGTTTCTTTTAGATACCTCATTTTCTACCTAAAAATTTCCATAAACTTGAATGAGGTTTTGAATTCCTTCTTTCTTAGATCCTTCGCAATCATGTCAGTTACCCCTTGAATGTAAGGAAAGTAGGTCTTCTTAGTAGTGGGTTTCTTATTGTGTGACCAAGAATTCTATTAAACTTATCATTCTTCCTTTCTCTCTCCATACAACCTTCCTTCTCATCTTTCAAGGCCACACCTACATCAACTATCGTCCAGAGGTCTCCACGAATCTCATGTGCCAATTTTGGATTCACTATAAAAGAACTATATGATAATCTATCTAAAGTAGCTCAAGTTCTTCTTATTTCTCCATATAACATAAGCAACATTTGGCAGAAATTATTGTTAAAAGAATTTTCTAAAAACTCCAAGGTAGACATTTTTTAACTATAACTCCACCACATAAAACTCAAATATGAAATTGTGATATATTATGAACTCCTATTAATATTTTAATACTAAATTAACTCTATTATAGAGTTTCCATAAAAAAAAATTAACAATAATTTTACCACATAAATCTCAAATATGAAATTGCTAACTTGTCATAAACGCTTAACTCTTAGTAGTATTTTATACTCCTCTAATATTGTACTCAATTCCTTGCTCTCATAACTATGAAAGGTGGACTTCCCCTCTAATCACCACATACATTCAATAATAAGTGAATAGAATTTTTATTAAAGCAAATGATGAAAATATTTAGTGTGATTTAGAAAAAATAAACAAATAAAACTTATATGTGAATGTATATTATTTTTATTAAAAAACAATAATAGAGAAATTTTATTTCCACAATATAATAACCTTTGTCAAAACTTTATTAAACAAGAATACATGCATTTCTGAAGTGCATATGCACACGTTCCAGTTACAACCAAAAGCAACTGTGTAACAATCAAAACACAAACATATATATAATTATTTCAAAATTTCAATATTCCTTTCAATCAAATTATTGATTTTACATATGTAACACACTGTAATTGTAAATTTGACAAGTTATTTTTATACACACATTTCAAACATGAATTATGATAGGTAAATTTGACTCATTATTTTTATACACAAATTTCAAACATGAATTATGATAGAATAGGTGATGGAAATTATAGCTTACTAAGAAGATAGTGGATTTATTGACTGTTATTAACTTCTGTTGTACGAAAAAATTGTAAGGCTCTGAGTCAACTTACTTTTATGGCTTTTGATATCCCTAAAAAATATTTAGAGAATGAATTATTTTTATGATTCATCATATAGGAAGGCTGAAATTCTTGATAAAATATTGAAGAAAATGCATATTTTAATATTTTATAAAATTTAAAATATTTATAAAAGTATAATTTCATTGAAACTTTATTAATTAATTAAATATTCGTATTCGACTCTTGCTTTTATGAATTATAATGAAGAAAAAAAAGATACCAGTAAAAAAATATTTTATAAAATTCAAAATATTTATAAAAGTATAATTTCACTGAAACTTTATTAATTAAGTAAATATTTGTATTTGACTCTTGCTCTTATGAATTATAATGAAGAAAAAAAGAGATACCATTAAAAATGGTTGGGTAATCGGATTAAAACTATTTTAGATAGTCTCAACCTACCATTCATAATTTCAAATTAACCATAAGAAATGGGGAGTCGATGAGGATCAAGTCATTGTAATAGGTGTGCAGGGAGAGAGAGAAACTATTCTAGATAGTCCCAACCTACCATTCATAATTCCAAATGAACCATAAGAAATGGGGAGCCGGTGAGGATCAAGTCATTGTAATAGTTGTGTGGAGAGAGAGAGAGAGAGAGAGAGAGAGAGAGAGAGAGAGGGGCTGGCTTGTGCAATGGATGGGTGCACAACAGAGAGAGAGAGAGAGAGAGAGAGAGAGAGAGAGAGAGAGAGACCACAGTTATGTTTAGAGACTGAGAAGGAAGAATGGAAGTTGTGGGGAGGTGAGAGAAGCGTCCTCGTGTGCAACAAGAAGTTATGGGGGGCATGCGCTTGAATGAACGGTGAAAGATTGTGAGGCATGGAAAATCAGCATGTAGATAAATCTCATTTTTTTTATAAATACTTGATGTCTTAAAGTGTCATTATGTTTCTCGGTGACCAGCACATCGAGGAAGGGAATTCTCTCATTCTCTTCTAATTCCATGGTAAGGAAGGGAATGCTTTAATTCTCTTCTTCTAATTCCATGGTAAGAAAGGGAATGCTCTAATTCTCTTCTAATTCCATGGTAAACTTAATATCATCAAATAGACAATTTAGATGTTAAAAAAACATGTTAAGCTCTTCTCTTCCATTGGGTCATTTTACATTTGTGTCATCTTGTTGGCTTCAAGGGGTAGGGGTCAAGAGCTATTTTCTCATAATGCTCCATAAAAAGGTTGGAAACGATGGGTGAGAGGGGAGATCCCATTGCTACACCATTGATTTGTTGATAAAAAAATTCCTTGGAAACTTAAAAGCAATGACCAAAGGCATACCTATGCTAACTTGGTTGTCTTTGGATTCATGACTTCCTTGATTGACAGTATTGCCTAGTCTATTAGGAGTTTTGTAAATAATGAGACGACAACAAAAGTGATGAACATGTCTTCCACTTCTTCCTCGTCATTATTGATGATTTTCACAAAATCACTAAAATCCTTAATGAAAAAGTCGATATCCCCTACTAATAGACCTAAAATTCTAGACACATATTTTTCTAGCTCATATGATAGGAGATCCAATTATATTAACAATTGGTCTAAGAGAAACCTCTTCTTTATGGATTTTCAATAATCCATAAATTCTTAGTGTGATTTCATGGTTTGGAGTCGCTCGCTTCCTAATTCTTTCATCCAAGCTAGACCTTTTAATAACACTATTGACTTATTTAATCACCTTATGAATTAGGTTACTACTCAACTTCCTATAACCACTACTTTCAATAACATGCTCTAACATCTTTTTCATCTAATCTCTTTGGTTCATTACCATTGTTGCTCCACCCTTGTCATCTTTTAGGATAGCCCACTAAAGTTTGGTTGAACAATAATTGTCCTATGCCATAAAGCATCAAACTATGCAATATAGGGGCAGCTCGACCCAAGTTCAAAATCCTCCCTCAACTGAAAGTTGTACTTGCTAGATGTACAATTTCTCCAACGGTTATAGTGGCAACAAAGAAACTCAGTCTCGAGTGGCGTCTAAAAAAAACTTGCCAAGTTATCAATTCCACCAATATTTTTAAAAAATGATGTCAGTTTTCTTTAAGTTCTTGAAAGCTTCATGCTCCCTTTTATTTAAATTGCCTCTCGGGTGCTTCGCTCTTCTTTGTATAAGTGCGCAGTGCTGTTGCAGTATTTCTTTATCCTCATTGGGCAGTGTTCGAATATTGTCCTCTACACTCAAATTATGTTATCTAAAAGTATGGGTCTGGGTGTTATTTGCAAACCCCGATCCTTTCTTCAACACACTTAACTCAGTGTCATAAAGCTTGTGGTTGGACAAATTAACCATCTTTTTCTTATTATCTATTTATTCTTAACGATTTTGATTTATTATGAACTCCTAATATGAAACTATTGACTTGTTATGAATTCCTAATAGTATTAGAATGCCAATTTTAAAAACATACAAATGCATATGTTTAAATCATTATGATTTAAAATCGATTTAAATGTTTTTTTTTAATATATATAATATAATTTTAATTTTTAATAATAATAATAATCATGTTGATGCTTAAAATTAAATCAATAATTAAATGGTCAAACATTGTGATATATCATTATAATTTAAAATCAATTTAAATGTTATTTTATATTTATATATATATATATATATATATTTAGTTTTTTATTTTAAATATTATAATATATAGAGAAATGTTAAAATCAATCTTTTAATCAAATTATCTTAAAAACATTGTGATAAATTTGTTATGATTCAAAATTCATTTAAATGTTTTCTTTAATATATATAATATATTTTTAATTTTTATTTTAGATATTATAATATATAGAAATGTTCTTTGAAATGTTAAGATTAAATTAATCTTTTAATCAAATTGTCTTAAAAACATTGTGATTGTTTATAAATATTTTTTTTTTTATTCTTTATAAAAAAATTATAGTTGTTCTTAACATCCTAACGATTTTTATTCTTATTAATGTGGATGTCGTTTTAATTCTTATTAATGTGGGTATTTGTTTTTTCTTGTTTTGTAAGTATATATTATTTTTTAACATTTCCATCGTCTGGTTAGTTTTATGGATGAAGAAGGGGTAATTTTTTTTTGTCTTTTTTCTTCTTCTTTAATACTAGCTAAATCATTTCGCATCCCTTGCCACATTTTTTTCATTGAATGATCACAATCTCCTCCCTCTTTGAACAACACCATCCTCAATGCTTCTCAAAATCAAAATCAAAATGGGCATGTCTCCTTCATGGTATCTTCTAGCTCACAAATAGAATCCTCAAGA
Organism: Picea sitchensis; assembly: GCA_010110895.2. NCBI lineage: Eukaryota > Viridiplantae > Streptophyta > Pinopsida > Pinales > Pinaceae > Picea > Picea sitchensis. The sequence goes on from SNQJ01S0007133.1 coordinate 164,156, forward strand.
TTGAAGTGCTTCCATTGCACCTTTACATGTCCTATGGATCGATTCTAAAGCAATGTTTTTTTATTGTCTATGATGCATAGTGGATCTTTCTGGAACTCTGCACATTGTTCCACCCAGATCACACCCCAATAAATCACATGGTAAGGATCATGTACACATTTTTTAAGTAAAGAAACATAGAAATCATTGTGAGCTTTAGTACTAGCAAGCAATGCGATTTTGTATACAACTAACCCAATTCTATCAAGCAATTCAAATGATACACAATATCTAGGTGATAACTCAGCACAACCCCCAAGATTCAAGGAATTCTTCCTTGGATTTACTCTAAAGAAAACATGATCCTCCACTTGAAATTATCTATGCTTCATATTCTTATCAACATAGATCTTTTATTTGTCTTGGTATATTTTTAGATTTTGCTTGATTTTAACAACTTTATGCTCCATTTCCTTTAGAATTTCAAGATCAAGTACAACCCTATTCACTAGATTATTCCAACTTATTGGTGTTCTACAGCTTCTACCATAGAGAATCTCAAGTGGACTCATGTTCAATGATGATTAATTCCCATTGTTGTGGGAAGACCCGAGGTTAAACATTAATTCACCAAAAAATACCAAGATATCGACCCTTTTGGCATCACCCGCAAGCATGTGAAGTGTCACCTGAGGTGCATATGGGGACTGCAGGAACCAAGATTCTGCAATCATGAGGGGAATAACGACCACTCTAAAATTCATTCTTACTTAACATTCATTCAACATGCAATATACCCTATGTGCGAAATAATAACAACATAATAACATATGAATAATTTATCTTACTTAACCATTCAACATATGCACAATAAACAAAATAAACCATCACATCATCACACCAAAAACATCAGAACACGGGAATTTAATGTGGTTCACCCCAAACTGGGATACGTCCACAATGATTGGCTTCTTTTATTATTCATTCAAGTCTAATCATTACAACAGGTGCGCATTGCGCTCAAATAAGATACATAAGTTCTACCCAAAATGCCCTAGTCACTCGCACCTATAGTTCACACTTAACTACTTTTCTCATGTGCATGGCCCTTTTCCTCTCTCCACAACTTCAAAAGATAAAAACTCTTTCCAAACTCCAAACTAAAAACTCATTTCTACCCAAAACCCATTACATATTTATACATATACATTGGGCCTTAGCATGTTACAATGTGGACAAAATGTCCCAAAACTCCCAACTAACTTCCACTTTTTGTGCGCTAACTCCTGGATACATGCTAACTATATTTAGCCTGTGTTGCTCCTTTGTTAACTTGTCATGCAGATTGCTCCTGTGAGATTCCCAAAAATTACCCAAAATGTCCTGCTCCAACAGGCCCCCAACACTCACCTCTCGCTCATCCCGAGCCACTTCAGTGTTTCTTCCATGTCCCTATGAACTCCTGAAGTGTTTCCCTTGTAGTTGTAGTCTTTTCTATTGTTTGTACTTCATGTTGCACAATTCCCTCAGTTTTCTCTACAGTAATGCTAACTTAAGATGTTCTTCCTAGGTAGTAATTGAGTTGAATAAGCATGGAAAGCCTTCTTAACTTTCTCCTTCAATATGGATAAATGGTTTTCTTACTTCTCAAGTATCATAAATGTTGCAATACCTAGGTTCTTACTGCGCAACAAGTTCTCTTCCTTTGTTCTTTGTGTTTGTGTTCTTCTTCTTGATACTTTTTTGGTTCTTGTGTCTCTTTCTGCACCATTTATGACCTTGCCTCCTTCTAGTTCTGGGGAAGTTTTCCAACCTTGGATGTACTTCTTCCACCCTTGGGACTTTTTTATATGTTGTTTCTTGCTTACCATGTTGTTTCTTTGTGGCTCTTGTGGAAGCTCCTACTTTCATTGACGCCATAACCCTTTGAACCACACCTGGCATTCTTTGTAACACTCTCATCTTTCTCTGTACCACTGGCTATCTATTCTCTCAAATAGACCTTTCTTATCACCCTTTTTTCTTCTATTATAGCCTGTCGTGATTTGTTATCTTCCTTTGTGTGTCAATCATTTCCAGTCCCATCTTATTGTACTCTCATGTAGTGTTTTCCATATTCTGCAACAATTTTGTATCACCTGACAGATCATACATTCGGTTTCCTAGCCTATCCACATATTTATCGTCGCACTTCATTTATGACTACGTGTCTCGACTACTTCGTTGTCATGATTGCTCTTTAATGGTTGTCCCATCACGTTTGATATTTAATGCCTGCAACAATATTCTGCATGGATCTCCAACCTTTCCTTCTTTCTTCATACTCTCTTTCACCTCCCTGTGTAATTGACCTTCCTCATTCTTGACTGTGTCATTTTCCAGTTTATCTCCTTATGCATACCTCCAACCTTCAAATTATTTTACTATTTTTCTTCTTTTTCTTTCTATAATACACTATAATACAAGTATTATGATACACATACTGCGCACTAAGACTAGTGCGCGGAAGAATGATTGTCTCTATATAGTTTCAATTGACTAATGTTAACCAAACTTCCACAAATTCTCCATTCAGTTTCTCCAATTGAACAACGCCTACATCTTTCACAAACCTGATCACATATGGACCTCACCATTGCATCTGGAAATTTCTTGGGTGTTGCAAAAGCTTGTTTTCGTAAAGAGAAACTAAGTCTCTTGTCTGGAACTTCTTATGTTTAATGTGCCTATCATGCCATGTTTTCTCGCGTTCTTTCTAAACTTACTTATGGAAACATGCAAGAAAGAGGTCCTCTTCCAACTCTACTAGCTCTAAAAATCTCTTCTTCACTGTGCCATAGTCTATAAGCTCTTCCAACACAGTAATTCATGGACTCGGTACTATGAATTTTATAGGCATAACAACTTCTTGTCCATACACTAGTTTGAATGGGGTTTATCCTATCAACTTATTTCTTGTAGTCATATATCCCCATAACACTATTGTAATCCTCAAGTCCCAGTCGTCTCATATTACATTACACACATTCCTCAGTGCATGTTCTAGTATCTTATTGAATGCTTCCATTGTTCCATTTTCCTGAGGATAATACGATGTTCTCTTATAATGATGAATCTGAAACTCCTTTATCAATGCTACAATCATCTTATTCAAAAAATGAGTTCCCTGGTCACTCATAAGTATCCTTGGGAATCCAAACCTTGTCAGCACATTTTCAAACAAAAATCATGCATCTGTTTCCATGTTGCAATCTCTGACTAGCTCTGCTTCAGCCCATCTGGTCAAGTAATCTGTCGCAGTAATGATGTTTCTAGCTCCTGACATTTTAGTTGGTGGATTAATCGGCCCAACAAATTCCACTTCCCATTGCTCAAAATCTTGTAATGTCACTTGTGGTACTAAGGACATCTCATCTCTCTTGGAAGGTTTCCCAATTCTTTGGCAAACATCACAAGTCTTGTAAAATTCCTTGGCATTCTTATGAAGGGTAGGCCACCATAATCCTGCACGTAAAATATTTTGATTTGTTTTTTTTCCTTTGTACTGTCCTCTTGCAACCCCTTCATGTGCCTATGACAATATTATATTTCTTTCATGTTGTAATACACATCATTGCAGAATACCATGTGTGCCTAACTTGTACAAATTTCTAGCTATAAGTTGATAGTTTGATGCCTTTACTACTGATTGCTTCTTTTGTGCAACTATAAACTCAGGTGGGGTTACTCCTGTACCCAAGAATCGAACTACGTATGAAAAATAGTCATCAACCATTTGAACTGCAAATAAGTGCACGTCTAGTAAGTTGTCATCCAAGTTTCTTGCATCTTCTCGTGATAGTATGCATGATAAGTGATCAGATCTTGAATTAAATTTCCCTAGTTTCACAATTACCTCAAAGTCATATTCCAGAAACAATAATATTCATCTTCATATTCTCCCCCCCTCCCCCACAACACTACCTTTTTAACCAAATATATTAGCGTAGAATGGCTTGTGTACATCTTAAAGAGTGAACCCAACAAGTAATGTCTAAACTTCTACAATTCATACACCATTACTAATCCTTCACATTCTATCGTAGTATAGTTATGTTTTGTAGTTTACAACTTCCTTCTTGCAAATGCAATGGGATGATCTATATCTCCTTCTTCAGGTTGTGCTAGTACTATGCCTAAGGCTACATATGAGGCATCCACATGAACATGAAACTCCTTCTTCCAATCTAGAAATATCAAAATCGACGCGGTAACCAATTTATGTTTCAAAGTATCTAAACCTTCCTGAAATTATTCACTCCATTGAAACTTATTCTCCTTCTTCAATATTTTTTCCATTGGGGTTGTAATATGCACATATCCTCTAATGAACTTCCTGTAGTACCATGTATGACCCATTGTTGCTTGTAACTGTTGCACTGAAGTTGGCAGTGGTAAGTCAACAACTACGACAATGTTCGTGAGATCTACCAATAGTCCTTGCTTACACACTACATGGCACAGTAAGATACCAAATGACACACATAAAATTCTCTTCTTTAAATTCAAAGATATATAATACTACCTACACCTATCCAACATCAAGCACAAAATCTCAATATGATCTTTCAACAAGATAAACACTATCTATACATATAAGTATACTTCTAATAAATTATGGATGAATTATTTAAATGTTGCTACAACCACTCTAGAGACTACTATTGGTGCATTATTTAATCCAAAAGGAATCATTCTGTACTAGTAACACCTCAATTTTGTCACAAATGTAGTCTTGTATCTATCTTCCTATGCAATCTTGATTTGACAATATCCTGGAAATCCATCTGTGAATTAATAGGATTCTTGGCCCCCTACATTCTCCAATACTTCATCTGTAAATGGTGTAGGAAAGGGATCATGTCAAAAAGCATTGTTTAATTTCCTCATATCTACTCAAATTTTGATCCCTCCTGTCTTCTTACCCTGAACTACCATTGGACTAATCCACTTTGATTCTGTGACAGGTTCAATAATTCCAACTTCTAACATCCTGTCTATCTCCTCTTTAACCTTCTTCTTATACATCGACTTCAATCTGTATGGCGTCTACTTCATTGGTTTCACATCTGGCTTCAAAGGAATATTCATTTCTCCTAACTCCCCAGCAATCCATTTCATCTCTAAAAACATGGTCAGAAATAGGTCATGATACTCAGGCAATAAATTAGCTATATTTTCAATAGTTTCATCATTCCAATATTCTCCTATGTTCACAAATTTGGATTTATCTACTATACCAATGTTTACTCTGCATGTTCTTACTAGTTTTTCATATACGTCCTATTCAATTTGTGGTTCTTCTACTGCACACTCTCCTTCAGTTTATGGTATTTACACATTTCTGGGATCTTCGTCCTCCTCTTGGTATTGATCAACAACATTATAATATCCCAACACTTCTTCAACTGTTGCAGAATATCTATGTGTGCTACATATAAGTACTAGTTCTATCGAGTCTTTTGTTGAAACAAATTTGTTCTCGATGACCTGCAAAGTTGAGTCAATTAAAGGAACATCATGTTCAAAACTAAAGCAACATCATCTTGAAATTACGAATTAATTCTTCCCAATATACAATTTCTCTATGCACTTCCAGTTCCAGGTACCAATTCTTCGGGATTGTGTACAAACAAATGTGTCCATTCTTTCCTAGGAACTTTATTCCATGTCGCAATACATTCTGTAACATGCTCCATCAGATATATCAATCATGTATACTTCTACATAGTATTTTCATTCTTTGTCCCAAACCTGACCTGTAATAGTCTTCTAGACTGTTGCCAATCTCTTATTCTATCTTTGTGCGCGACCCACCATCTTGTTGAGGTTGCTTTCAGCATGACATCTAGCACTAATAATCTATGCAGATATGATATTTGAAATTCAAATTCTCTTATAAAAGAATCTATATCGGTTATTCTTTCATACCTTGGAGGATCATATATCGCAGTTCTGATTCATCGCAACGGATGGGTAATCTGAGTACATCTCCTTGTGGACACATCGTGCAATCTCTGTTGACAATTCTCCAAAGCTTCTTCTAAATCTGACGCACATGAACTAATACTTCTCCAACTAAGTATGCCATCGGTTGTAGGATTCACATAATCATCCATATGCGCAGTCATATTATACAAGTTGTTTATCTATTTTCCTTTTACAGGTTCTACATATATTCTTCCTTCAGTAGGATCTAACGACACAGTAACCTTTAAGTCTTCTACTTCAAATATCATCTGTCCCTTCATCAAATAAATGATATTTTGGTTTTCAACGAACCAATCAAGTCCAATAAGTGTTGGATAAGGGGTGCTTCCATTTACTATCTTGATCACTTCAAAATTGGCCAGGCTACACACTCCATCAATGTTAACGCTTACCCCTGTCAACCTTCCAATTGGAAAAAATTTATGCTAGTTTGCTAGCCTCAATTGGATAGGTGACAAAATCAATTCCAACTGGCCCATCATCTCCCAATTTTTTGTTGGAAGATTGGTTGTTGTCATTGATGTCAACCCTAGTCATGGGTTTTGGACCGCAAGGTTGATAAAGGTATTTGGACATGAAGGAAAATGCACATGCATATACAAAACCCATGATTGGATAGTATACATCATTTTGTTTCTGGTGGTATGTGGCACGTCACGTCAATCCTCATGGTTGAGGAGAAATGAATTTTTGAAGATGACAAGGTGAATTGAAGAAGGAAGTACATGTAGGCCCTAAAGATAATTAAAGAAAAGAATTACAAAATAAGAAAGTGTCAAGTCGGCCCTAATGTTAAAATGAAGTGACATAAATGGTATAAATAAACAACATTAGACATTCATTTTGATACAAGTCGAATTTCAGAGGAAATAAGAAGTAAAGAAGGCCAGATTTCAAGGGAGGATGAAGTCTTTTGGTGATGTGTTCTAAGGTATGTTATTTTCAGGTCATCTTACCATTTTTGCTATAACATTTTTTTCTAGAACACTTCAGATGGTGAAATCGCTATGGTATTGAGAAGACATATCAAGGTACCTCTAGTAAAAATTTAATCTCTTGATTCGCTATAATTATGGAGATACACTCTGGAAGATAGGGTTTGTGACCAGTCCTGAAGCTAGTCAATAAACAAGTGTTCCAGGTAAAACAATCATAACTTCTTCATAGAGAATCCAAATCACATGGGACAAATTTAATTGGAAACAATACGGAATTTAGTTTCTTGTGTGTGAGTTTCAGAATCGGATGTCAAATATTGAGCGCGTGGCATTCTGTACAAGTTCGGTCTCCTGAATAGACCAGAATTGAATAAAGTCTACCATTTTTTCAATAACTTCTTTTTGGGAAGGATTCAAGGAGTGAAACTTGGAGGAGTTTCAGAGAATACATTGAGTATTTTTATCTATAGGATCATAGTACTCCAAGAATTTAAGAATTGCAAAAATTGAAGAAGTCTCAGGAAGCATTATCAGGTTCTATGTGATGACTGGTTGATGGTGATGATTTAATGTAAAGTTTTATTATCTCTCATATATTCTTGGGTGGAAGGAAGGGGAAAGGATGGANGTGAATGGTGTATTGTGGTGTATTGGTGTAACTCTTATACTATTTTTCATTGCTCATTGGATATAGTTGAATGGTTTAAGTATAAGTTGAAAAAGGTTTTAAATTGTACTTGATACTGATTCACCCCCCTCTCAGTATCAACAATTTTCCTCGGGATGAAATTCACATTATAACCTATATCCAAAATAATATTATCCATGTCGTAGTTTCCTATCTATGCATTGAGTCAAAACTCCTTATTTGTTCTCTTTTTGTGGTGCACCTGGTTCACTGCTCATTGTGCAGAAAGTATCTCTTTCTTTTGGGAGAAATGATCAATCATTTCATGTAGTATACTCAAAGAAGACTCATCTTTCATTATATCTAAACAAGTTTTTAGAAAGCTATTCAAAGTGCTTAACTTGTCAACTTGCCTTTCTGAATTGTCGTAGACTGGTGGCATATCATACACCGGTGGCCTATCATACAAAGGTGGTGCAGTCAAAGTCGATGTTATCAAATATGCTCTTATTACTTCCTTCATTTCCTATGAATACGTCACTTTCTCTCTTCTAGGGTCAAACAACAATAGAAGCTCTGTTGCTTTCCTTACCCACTAGTGGATCCTATTTCCTTGATCTATCGCATCAACTCTGGTTCTGGTTCATGCACACGTAACTGTTTCTATCTTAGTTTTTTCTTCACACACCTCTATTGTTGTCATATGTAAATTTTTGTTCCTATTTTCTTTCCATTTCACGATCAATTATGGACAATCCTTTGTCCCATGTTCTAGTTTTCTTCAATATGTACATGTGGTGCATGGATTCAAGAAGTCTCACGCTAAATGTCTAGGATGATTACAGCTATAACATATAATAGGTCCACTACCTCTATCGAATCCTCCTCTTCCATGACCTCTGAACTCTCCTTTTCCTCCTTGATTATAACATCTTGGATTATTATACTGTGGGGCTCCTCCTTTGGATTCTTCTCCCTGGACTATGTATGTGTCTGCAATGCACTCTCTCATCAAATCAAATGCATAAAAATCCTTATCTTCATGTCTAACAAACTTGCAAAAGTTACAAAATATATTTATTGTAGTACTCTGGTACTTTTTCGTCAATGGGAAACTATGAGGGTGGTGACCCACAGTATTACAAATATCGCACCATACCCCTAGTGGATTCAGATCGCATGTATTCAAATACTGCTGAAATGGTGGACATTCATTCTTATGGTGACCTTTTTGTCTACATGTGATACACTAGACTTCCTCGCATTTTTATTTTCCTTTCGCAAGTTCCTACAATAGAATATTTAGCACTTATAATTGTGATTGCACTTGTTCCATCCCTATCCCATTTTATCCTACCGGGGATGCTTCCAATTTCATTGCAATTTCTAAGGCTTCTGACTGCAACACAATATTTTTTTGCATCAAATGGTGGCATATATGTGGTAGAAGTCTTTCAATAAATCACTCTATGTGTGTTTCATTTGGAATTTGGAATGTCAACCAATCCTTCAATATCTTAAATCTTTGATCATAGTCCCATAATGATTCATTTAATATCTTCTTGATATCCTTCAACTTTGTAATGCACTGTGACTCGGATTTAGGTTTCTGGAATTCCTTAATATAGTTTGTCTTACCTCTACTAATTTTCTAGTATGTCCCATAGGTGTCGTAGTCTGATATTTCATGTACCATAATAATGTGTGATCTATGAATGTCGTTTCCAACTGCGCAATCTCAGCATCATCATATTGGATGTTCTTCACAATCCATATTGTCTCACAAATGAACAAACGTTGTTTTGGATCCTCTTTCCCTGCTCCATGGAAGAAAAGCATCCTTAGAGTTGGATCTAGCCCCTCCATAATGTTCTACATGGTATTCTTTCTTGATAACACTAACTTATTCTGACTTGGCGTACTACTTCCAATACTTTGATTACTTCTACTACTATATTTACATTCTTCACTAACTATAATTGACAAAGATTTGAATCTTGCCTCAGTTTTTGGGGACACACACGGAGTCATGGGTTTGATGTAGGGTCTAATCTGTGTGGGATATTCTTCTACTGGACTGAGATGATGGATATTTTCTTCTACACACATACTCCCTTCGATTTAGAGTATTACACTAGTGTCTCTTTCCTCAATCTCATTGTGTTTCCCCTCTCTCTCAACCACGGTCCTCTTCTTACTCGGGCTAGATCTCTTACCACTATGCAATAATCCAATTTATTCATTTGTCACACACTCTTATTCTCTCGACATCCTCAACCCATATGTTCCTCATTCTTCCTCTTCATCCCTCTTTTCACTCAGACCATCCCCTGGTCAGCCCCTAATCCCCCTATGTGCACAAAGGTGCTTAGCTATCAGATTCCATTTTTATGACTCCATTGTCACACAACAACATATTAATCCAACTAGATAGTGAATTCAAGTATCTTTCATGCAGTCCTTTAAATAATTCCTTTGCTGCAGTGCTATACGACTATGTATAATCTATGGAAAATTCAATACTGTAACCTCCCAACACACTTTATAGACAATAATCTACTACGCATGATACCTAATTTCTTATAGTATTGAGTTTCCTAATTAAATCAGGAGTCCATTTTCTCAAAACAACAATACAAAATATTCTTATCTATTCAACTATCTCTGGATCCACTCTGCTAAAACATTCAAAAAAACAATAAAGGAGATTTCATGCAAATCTGTAAACACATACCTTTGTAGTCATTTCTCTGCATTGATCAGTAGGTTCTTATTCTGATCTATAGTAAAATTGATCTCCTTCATGTCCAACCATTGTCTAATATCCTCCTTAGTATACCTCCACATCCCCCTTAGTCGTAGATCCTAGTCCCATAAACAGAACCATTTGTTGGCATGTAGTGGGAAGACCCAGGGTTAAACATTAATTCACCAAAAAATCCCAAGATATCGACCCTTTCAACATCACCCGCAAGTAGGTGAAGTCTCACCCGAGGTACCTATAAGGACTGTAGGAACCAAGCTTCTGCATGTCATGAGGGGAATGGTGAGTGTTCTAACATTCATTCTTACTTAACATTCATTCAAAATTCGATATATCCTGTGCGTGAAATCATAACCTCATAATAACATATGACAAATTTATCTTACTTAACCATTCAACATATGCACAATAAACATAATAAACCAGCACATCATCATACCAAACACATCATAACACAAGAATTTAACGTCGTTCACTCCAAACTAGGCTACATCCACAACGACTGGCTTCTTATATTATTCATTCATGTCCAATCATTACAACATGTGAACATTGTGCTCAAATAAGATACATTGGTTCTACCCAAAATGCCCTATCCATTCATGCCTATAGTGCTCACTTAGCTCCTTTTCTCATCTGTCCAACCCTTTTCCTCCCTCCACAACTTCAAAAGTCCATTACATATTTATACATATACATTGGGGCTTATCATGTTACAATGTGGAAAAAATGTCCCAAAACTCCTAACTAACTTCCTCTTTTCATGCACTGACTGCTAGATTGCACCAACTATATTTCGCGCGCGTTGATCCTTTGTTGACTTATCACGTGGTTTGCTCCTACACTATTTCCAAAACTTACCCAAAATGTCCTACTCCAACACCCATTTTTCTATGAAAATTCAACCAAGTGTAAATAATCCTCCCACTTGGATGACTTATCCATCACATACATGTGAAGCATGCCTTCAAGTATTCAATTTACTCTTTAAATATTTCTATATATTTGTAAGTGCGGTTGAGTGCCTTAGTCTTCAAAAAGACTTTTCCAAAAGTTGGAATTGAATTTTGTATGCTTATCTTATATAATTACTTTAGGTAACCCCGACAACCTAAAGATTTCTCACATGAATATTTTTGCAGTATCACCAGTCTTGTGAGTGGAATTCACTAGAATAAAATGGGTTTCTTTTGATAATTTGTCGACTACAACCAGGATAGAATTAAGGAAAATTTTAAGGATCTATATTTATCTTAAAGTGTAGAAACTGTGACGAATATTACTATTTCTTAAAATTCCAACCATAAAATGTTAGGCGATATTTTTGTAAATATATTTAATTTCTAAGGATTTTATATAGTTTCTAGAAAATTTTGGTTATTTATAGAGTAAAATATATTTATCTTATAGAATTTGGGTGAATCATTTAGAAAAAAATGGAATTTGGTGAATCTTTTTTAGGGAAAAATCATGGAAAATTAGCCCATGCACAGAATTTATCCCCTAAAATTTTCCTTGGATAGAATGATGTTGCTTTGATGTGGTTCAGTAATCTAATGATCAAATTCATAGATATTGTTGGACACACCTACCACACTTAGAGGGGGGGTGAATGAGTGTGGAGCTCTTTTTCCCAAAAGCTTCCCTCTTTACAAAAACTCCTTAGTTAACATTCAACATTTATTGATTACCCATTGTTGTCATTTATAAATAGTTAGATGAGAACATATATTAGCAACATATATCAGCAATATATCATCATCAAGTCATCACTACAAGGAACACAAAGAACACAAGATGTATGTACTTCTTTTTATTATGGACAACAATCCAAGATTTTTCCAGCAACAACTGAATAGAGTACAACTCTTCAAGAGCACCAGCTCTATAATGAAAGACTCAGCTTACACACTCAGCACCAACTGAGATGAGGCAACAATCCTCAACAGATATCAATCTGTCAATAGGTATGTGCCATGTCAGTAATGCAGCCAGCGTGTGCACATGCCCTGGCTCACTACAGCCCGCGTATGCACGCGGCCAGTGTATACAACAGATTGAGTATACCTTCTGAGAAGTTAGGGTTAATCCTTCAAGATCAACTTAGATCATCTACAATCAATATATCATTCTCTTTTGTCTCTGACTATCCAATCTGACCATCAACCAACACATCCAAGCTCTCCAATAGATTTCTCATGCTCCACAACAAATCAATATGAATGTTATCTCAATCATGTAGAAACAACTAGTATACCATAACAATCATGTCACCACTGAATCACAAGAGTATTGATCACTCCATCAACCAAATTAGCCAAACTAAACAACATCATAGAAGCCATACCAAGAATTCCCTAAGAATTCACAACACATCAAACAATAATATCCATCAAGACAATAATGTAACCATACCAGTGTCTCAGTGATAGATCCGAGCCCATAGAATGAA
>SNQJ01S0007133.1:177014-194800 GCA_010110895.2 Picea sitchensis
AAAATAAAGAATCATGAACAATATATCAACCAAGTACATCATGTACCAAAATGTGCCCACAATGCACAACACCCATGTACATCAACCATGTGCAAAAAGATATCATCCATGGAATGTATCAACCATATGCCTCTATCAACATGCCAACATGTGCATCTACCAATATGCCAACCATGTGCATCTACCAATATGCCAATATGTACATCTATCAACAATACCATCTATGAGTGTACCATCATGCATCATCACTTGCACCAGGCAAGTATATCAACCATGCATCAACAAGATATGACTCCCCAATGTAGCCCAATCACATGAAAAATGCATGCACAATGATATCCATCATATGCTTCCAATAATATATCATAAGATATATCAATGAAATTCAAATATGTACCATCCATGTACCTCAATAGATCAACATCAATCCATACTCATGGGTTAGTGTCATGCACCCAAGATTTATTTTACATCGTCACCTTACATGATCTAACATAGAACAATAAAAACCTACAACAAACAGTGTCAGAACCTACAATAAACAATGTCAGACGCTGCAACACAGAGTTATACCATCACATCAAGATGCAACCCATGTGCATTTCCTTTTTCCCAAGGCTTTTCCACATATACGCGGCCTGTTGCACAACAGAGTGTGTATGTACATGAACTATTAAAGGTCAGTCGGTGTATGTACACAATTGTCACCCCGGTCACCCATGTATGCCTCAGTAGATGACACTTTTGAACTTTGATTCAGTTTTTCATTCTGATCTGGCTACTCTATCTTCTTCACCCACTTCTGTAGATGACCTTTCTCCTCAGAACTTGAACTCTGAGAATCCATCTTTTCAAAGATGTCTCCATTTCTTACTTCATTCCTTCTTCTAGACATGCTATGTGAAGTCCTCATCATGGACTTTCTTCTTGTGTTCCATCACTCTTGGGATTTGTGGCCAAATCCACTACAGTTGTAGCATCTCATGGAGTTACAGTGAACAACAATATGTCCTACTTGATCACATCTCCAACACCTTGTGGCGTTATAGAATCTTCCATTATATCTCCTTTCATAATATCTACATTCAAAATATTTGTGACCATATCCATTACATGAATAACAATACCAAAATACTCTCATACCTTTTCTTGGGTGTCCCAAGAATAGCTTTTTGATGTCTTCCTTGCTTTGTTCTTTTGAAATTTTCCTTGATTTGTATAGATGGTTGCTTTGCAACATTGTCTTCCTTCTTTGATGGACATACCTCATGCTTCTTTGAGGTGCTTTCTTCAGCATGTGTATCTTCTCCTTTGTATCCAAGACCTGATTTATCACATGATGATCTTTGACTTTCCAAGATCTCATCCAAGATTCGTGAGCTATTCAAGAATTTGTTTGACTTTTCCACCTTCTTTCTAAGGACAACAATTTCAGCTTCTAACTTACAACATGATTCTTCCTTTTCATTTAATTGAATCTTCAATAGTTCCTCTATTTTTTTGGCTTCTTCAATTTGGGTTTTGAGATGGACAATGGTTTCAAAACTTTTTCTAATCTCATCATCTATATTCATGTCTTCTTTTCCATTCTTTAGTCTTGTTATTTCTTCTTCCTTTTTATTGCTCTCTTCTTGTTCCTTGATCATTTCTTTTAACTTCAAGATGTGCCTTTGACTCCTTCTAAGAAACTTCTTAGTGTTATCCGAAAGATAGTTATAGTGTGTATAAAAATGATCACTTCTATATCTATATCAACCTTCTTCAATTTTGTTTTGAAGTTTTAATAGATTTTATTCTATTCTTTTCATGGGATAATTACCATCAAACTTTACACAAACTGTTTATATATATTCTTCTTCACTTGTAGAGAAAAATTCATCATCATCATCATTGCACTAAAGTGCTTTTGAGGGTTCTTTACCTTCATTTGAAGTATCTTCACTATCTTCCTTTTTTCCAACATCAACACATAATTATTTGCCTTCATCTTCAAGATCTTCCTTTGTGCTATCATTACTTCATTCTGCATCTTCACTTGAAATGTTTTCAAAATCACATTTAGAAATAATGCATTCAAGAGTTTTTGATGATTCTTTACCTTTGATCATCTTGATGGAGTGGTGTTCAATGTCTTCCTTCTCCTTCTTGCTTTGATATGTCTCCTCTAGCTTTAGCCATAGATCCTTGGTAGAAGTGCATTGTCCCATGCTCTCTTTGATGGGGCTTGAGAGTCCACTTAGAATAGTCTTGAGAGCCAATGCATCATTCTTCTTTCCTTCCCTTTGAGCTACAAACTTTGACTTTATCCAAACTATGCATCATCATGTATCAATGACAACTCATTGATCCATCTTCATCTATGCATCATATCAATGATCCATCTTTATAAATTGGTTTCCACTTTGACATATATCATTCTCATCAAGGACAATACATATACATTTTTCATCAATCATCAATCAATCAATTACTTAGGAGTGAATCATTTAGAAAAAAATGGAATTTGGTGAATCTTTTTTGGGGAAAAAACATGGAAAATTAGCCCATGCACGGAATTTATCCCCTGAAATTTTCCTTGGATAGAATGATGTTGCTTTGATGTGGTTTAGTAATCTAATGATCAAATTCATAGATATTACTTACCATTTCCATTCTGAAATTGGCAAGGGTTGTGACAATCCCATTGGGTGCCAATGTTCATCCTTAACCTACTAATGTTTCATACATCTAACAATGTATTCAACCATCCCCTTCTTCATCATAAACCAAAAACATTGCTTCCATGCTGAAGTAATTGTTTTATGATAGCTTGGATGCCCATAATACAACTTATGGATTTCATACAAGATGACCCTTCACAATTCTCTAGAGTTGGAAATATACATCCCATCCTTATAGATAAGGATCCCTTCATCACTTATCTAATAACATTCAAACTTATACTATGGTTTCTCTTATTGCAATCCATCTCTCACTTGGACATAATGCTCATTAACAATAAGGGATTGTTTCACTATTTTCCTCAAATCATATTTGCAAATGTTGATCACTACCACATGCATTTTTTTTCTCAAGGCATTTGCAACCCTATTCTCCTTCCCTTTATGATTTTTATTTTGAATTCAAACTCATAAATAAACTTCATTGTCTTGATTTATTGAAATCCATATTTGGTTGGTCAAATATATACTTCGATCCATTTTGATCCATCATTAGAATGAACTTCCTACCCATCAAGTAGTGTCATAACATTTTCAATCTGTGTATTACCGCAACAAATTCCATATCATGGGTAACAAATTTTCTCGTGTTCCTTCAATTTCCTAGACTTATAGCACACCACATGATTACATTTCACGATAAATCCAATAATTCCTTCCCTACATACATCTATGAAAACAATGGTATCTTTCTTAGAATATATAATATTCAAAATTGGTGCACTACTGAGGAGGATTTCAACTGACAAACTTTCCTCACATTTCTAGGACAACTCAAACTTCTTTCCTTTATTTTACAAAGAAATTATTGGGTGTGGAATCCTAGATAATCCCTTAATGAATCTTTGATAATAACCAATAATACCCATGAAATATCTCGCATATGTCACATACCTTAGAGTGGGCCAAATCAATATAGACTCTATCTTTTCTACATCCACTTATACTCCCTCTAAAATTATGTGATTTAGGTAATGAATATTCTTCTAATACAAATCACATTTTTTGGGTTTTTTTGTACAACTTATGCTCACTCAACACTCATAAAAATAGTTACAAATGTTATTCATGATCTTCCTTAGATTATGAATAAACTAGTATATTGTTAAGAAAAACAAGCAAAAACTTGTCCAAGTATTTATTGAAGACACTTTTCATGAGACAAATGAATGTAGCTAGTGCATTTGTGAAACTAAATAGCACCACCACAAAATCACAATGATCATACCTTGTTCTAAAGTTTTCTTGTGGATGTTGTCTTCCTTGATCCTAACTTGAGTATATCCGAATATCATATCAATTTTTGAAAATACCTTTACCCCTCTCATTTGGTTGACTAAATCATCAATTTGGGGAAAGGTATACTTGTTCTTCACCATTTCCTTGTTCATCTTCCCGTAATCATTACAAATCCCAAGAATTCCATCCTTCTTTTTCACAAGTAGAACTAGTGTTCTTCATGGGGACACACTTGGACAAACATATCCTTTCTCTAGATATTCTTTCAATTTCATTTTCATTTCCATTATCTTTTTGGTACTCATTTTATAAGAAAACTTATACCTTTGTGTGGCTCCAAGTAAAAGGTCAATTGGAAAGTCAATGTTTCTCTTTGGAGGTAGATGTGGTACTTCATTAGGAAATACATTTTTCATTCTTGCAAGTCGGATAGTCTGCAATTTTTGGACTCTTGTACTTCATTGGTTCCAAAATATGGGTTGTATACAACTAACATCCCCTTATAAAGCACATCTTTAGTTCTAATGCTGAAATATTCCTAATAGAAAATACTTTTTGAATACCTCTTATTGTTCTTGAGTTTCCGTCTTCATAAATGCAATCAAATGTTTTATCATAGATATCAATTCTAACTTGATGTGCTCCAACCAATCCATACCAATAATAACATCATATGAACCAAGTGGAAAATCAAATTTTCCCATGTAAAGATTCTATTCAACTCTAGTGGACATCTCTCCACTATTTCACTAACTTTCCTCTTCGTTCCCATAGCTCATTGAACTAGCCATGACTTGTTATGCTTATTCTTCTTAAGTGTACATAATTCAACAAATTTAGGAGTAACATAACTATGATTATATATTTATCAATTATAAGGGAAAGAAATTTCTTAGCAATCTTAACTTCAACTTTAATTACTATCAATTGATGGTCTACTTGGCAGTCTTCCAGGACAACAAAGATCCTAGGAATAGTCATTGCTACATCATCAATGGTCATAGCCTCTTGAATGTTATGGATATTCCTAGTGTTCTCCTTCTAATGTGGAATATTTTTCAGAAAATACTATTCTCAACATTCTGGCATTGAATAGGATATTTTGGTCTCTTTCCCATTGATTCCATTGGTTGAGCTCCACTTTATGTTGGTTGATTTTGTTGACTTTTATAATGAGGAGGCTTGAACCTATTTTTTTCTCTAGCAAGCTTCCCCTTCTTCCTGTCCTTCCATATCTTATGGACTTATAGCTTGTTCTTTCTCTAGTCATAACAATACTTAGACTTTTTAATGGCCTCATTCAAAGTTTGGGGTACACAAAATCCTATATGTCTCTATAGGATTGAAGTAATCCACTAAAGAGATGTTGGATATTTATCTTCTCATCTCTAATGTACTTGATATATCTACACATTTCTAAGAATTTTTCCATGTAACTACCTACGGTCATCTATATAAAATTTAAATCATGGAATTATTTGAACTTAGCATCATAGTACCTGTCAAAGATATACTTTTGTTGTAAGTACTTCTTGAACTACTTCTAGACAATCTTTCTCTCATTGATTTTATTGAATTTTTTGAGATGTTCCCACCAAGTTGATGCTCTTCCATTCGAATAAAGTATGGACACCCTAGCATTCATGTTCCCAGAGTAATCATGAACAAGGAAATACTTCCCTATCCCAAGAATCCAAGCCTCAACTTCCTGTCCTAATTTTATCTTACCATCAAAACTAGGTGGTTTTTCTTTTTTGAATTCTCCCAAGAAGATTTTCACCTATAATATATTTTCTTCATAATCATAAAGTTTATGTTCATCTTCTATGTTGCATGATTCAGTTCAGTCCAACAATTCTAAGGCTCCATTTCACTCTGTCTATTTCACTCTATTTCAATAAGCATAGTGTACAATAATAACTTGTTAGCTTAACAATGTCAGAAAAATATCATTATAACATCTCTATTCATTCTTAATTTCATGCCCATATCAATTCAATACTATAAAAAGATCTTGACATAGTCCTCCTTTTACATTTCTTACCCATAAAAACCTTAATGATGTAACATGGGCTCTAATACCATATTAGAATGTCCCCATCCCTCTTATTAACCTTATGGAGAAATAGGGGGCATGTTTTTGTCTTTTACTTCTTATTTTCTACAATCTAGGGTTTCTTCATATCCCTTACCACATATTCCCCTTCAATGAAATTACTTTAGTTTATTCAAGGAATATTTGTTGGGCCTTTTGATCCATGCTTGCATGTGTCCTTCTTAACGTTGGGGATTTTATACCCAGGGTTCGTCCAACGTTGTTCAACGAAACCCCAAAGAACTAGCATATCAATCCTTGTCCAAGGCCAAGGAAGGTTTCATATGAGATGCAGAGAGGATCACAGAGACCATAAGGTCTTATGACAAGGATGAAGTCTAAACACACGAAAATTCACCAGGGTTGGCATCCATGCAGCTCATATATGACAAACTATTAGGACTAAGAATTAAGAAAATACACACACATATTCAACTCATGCATGATATACACAAAATAGATCAGAACTATTACATCTTTATTACTAGAGATATTCCATCACAAAAGAGATATACAGTGTGTAGGAAAGATACATATGAAAGCCATATAACTTCATATCTTATCTATATTAATCCTCGGAATTACAACATGTTTTGTAATGCATCCTATCTCAAAACTCAGACATACAACATACACATAAATATATTCAAATGATTACAGTATTACAAAAGACTTTAAGAAAGCTCAATACTCAAGACTTTGTGACTCTTCTTTCCATAGTATCTAACTAACCAATCAACCAACCAACCAACCCTATTTTTTATATTAGTGATTCATTTTATAGCTTTATCTATTATGGAGTGATGTCCCTTTCTGCTCTGCTCCACTCATTTTCCTCAAAAAAAATTCCTTGCATGCTTTTGGTGTTTGTCAACACTCCACGTAAACTTTTTGTATCAATGGAAATCTTAACTTATTGGCCAACTCATCTTCTAGAAGTCCCATGTCCTTGTATGTTGTTGGTATTAATCATTTGAGGAGATTTCCCGATGATTCCTTTCTTGATTCTGGTGGGCGTCTTCTTGATTTTTGATGCAACTAAAAAAACTCGAACTGACATTCGCTTGATAGACTCTGACTTGGGCATGTTACATCAAAATTTGGTCTGGCACGCATTTTCTAGTTCTTCTTCATGCAAAACTTGGAATTCTCGTGCATTGTACTTGAACTTGAGTGTGCACAACTTTGTTTGTGTGCACGCATGAATTGAACCTAGAAATTTGGGTGCCAACATGCCCCCACCACTATTATTTGGCTTGTCTTTGAGCCAAATGGTTTAGGGAATGATCTATGTAATAGATGGCACCATGCATTTGAGGTTTTATACGAACTCATGAAACTGATGCTTAGGCTCAGAAAAATGCTCTTGGAGTGCTTGCGTAAGTTGGACGGTCGCATCTTTGTCTCCAAGTGTGACTGGAAGGTTTGTGAGATGGGTGTTATTGAGTTTTTCGACGAGAGGGATGAAAATGGCTAGCACATCTAAGAGTTGGGTGAACAAGGTCAAGGTTTCATCTCTCGCAATGAAAATCATACCAGACATTCTTTTTTGTTTATCCCTTATTGCGGTGATCTCTTTTTTTCTTGCAACGATGTGCTTCCTGGGAGGTAGTGAATTGAGTTCTCGTTTCTTTTGTGTGACTTCAATTTCGACTGCACGAACCCATTCTACAATTGTATATACTTCCTATGGGCTTAGGAGGTGAGTCCATAGGTCCAAGTTGTAGTTAATCAATTTGGAGAAGGCTTCCACCCATAGTTGGCCAATGTGGAGAGTTGTTTGGCCTGACTGAATCATTGTTGGGAGTGGTGAGGCAAGTGGATCAATGTGAAGCATTGGTTGACCAACGATGATGAGATTTGATTCAATTTTTTGCAGGGGAGATTTTACTGTTCAGAGATTAAGGCCCAGGGGAGTGTCGCAACCTGGAGAAAAAGCTGTAGAAATCATGGTGTATAAGCTATCCATGTCCCCCACCAGATCAGTGAAAATTGTACGGATATCGGTGTATAAGGCTTGAGTGACTATGTGTGCCACCCCATCGGTGTCATATTTATTTTGTAAGGCTTGATGCTCCTAAATTTCTTTGTGGTAAATTTCACATGTCTTATTGTGCACAATGATGCAAACTTAATGTTGAAGTTGTAATTGTGCATGGGCTTGAGAGAGCAGGTCATTACGCTCACCCAATTCAGAGATTAGGGTGGTGGCACAATCTCATACGAGAGGATTAGGGATGGGTGCTAATGGAATACCACCATGATTGGCCTCGACAATAAGTAATGGGGGGGTGTACGCTCAAAGGATTTGAGCGGAAGCACTGGAATTTGTGCCAAAAATAAATGGTCGTAGAGTATTGTCTGGTATCGGTGTTGCGCCCCCTAGTTATTGATAAATATGGCAGACATTGTGCATAGCCTCAGAATTAAGTTGTTTTCACATTAATAATTGGCATCGTAATGCATCTATTAATGTCACGACTCTCGATGCAATTTGGTCTAGCCCTAGCTAAGTGGATGCATTGGAATTGCGAATGGAAGATCCCATTCATCGTCACTTGGCCCCAACTGGGGTCGGTTGAACTGGTAGTTTCACAAGTGGGGGATCCCGAGGGAGTTTGGATGTTGCATTAGTATGGGTGACCCTACTATGGGAGGCTACATGTTGAGTCTGTTTTCACGTGGATTCTTCCTTCTTGCGTTCTTGATTGTGCTCAGTGTGTGTCTCTAGTATCGTATTGTCCTCCACTGGAAGTGGTTAAATATGTGTGGGTCATTCGACCACACCTTGTTGGATGCCATCCTTAGTAATACAGAAAGGAAGGAGTACCATTGCAAATCCCTAGTCATCACTGGGATAGATTCATTTGTTATGTAAAGTACATTTAAAGAGAAGGTAACCATAATACTTGTCTACAATGGTGGGAAAAATGCATTCTTATGACATAGTTCCCTGGATGAGTTGATGATACTAGTCCCGGAATAGGTCATTATGAGAATTTTAGATGCGAGGATCCTTTGTTTCATGCTGTCATAGGAAACATGAAGCTTCAAAGGCATGCCAGATTCCGATAATCCATTCAAACCCCCAAGGGGGATTCCAGAGTACCATAACAAGCAACAATAACATCCAAATGTAATGAAACTCTTTTTTAGAATTCTGTTTGTCCAACAAATCATCAATAAATTTGATCAACACATATTGATCCCAGGTCATTTGAATCCTGACAACGCACCACTCAGTTGCAACGACGACCCTGAATGGGCACCCTTCCTTGGTAAAATTGTGTAGGATTTTGTAAGCTATGAGATTAGTAGCAAAGCGAACCAGATGAGCGTTGATCTATGAAATAAGTATTCCATTCCTCCCACTACAATTATAATATGTGCCTTATATATCATGTTGGGAATCATCCTTAGAAGAAATGGCTTTCACTGGCTCCTCTCCCTACATGGGTATGCCTGTCACACAGTGGATTGCAACTTCATCGATGAGGTACTTCCCTCCCAGCCAGAGTTACTTCCATGCATTATGGTTACCAAGACGTGGGCACACAGAGTAACTGTTCCACTATGACCAAAATGAAGATATTCTAATAGGGGGACGGTTCCCTCCTGTCAGAGAGGATGGGCCCACTCTTGTGTGATCATTAATTTATTTTCGTCTACACTATGAACGATGTGGGTATGATGGTGGAAGACCAAGGTGGGGAACTACACAGAGTCACAAATATTGTAATCGATGAACTGGACATCATGTACCCTCCCTATTTAGGAACCCATGACCATTTTGTTTCAAGGTAATGCATGTTCTTCTGGTTGGCGATCAATGACAACCCTAGATCTATTATTTCCATGTGGTTTGCTTGAGGAGGCCATGAAAATTATTATCCTAGGCACTTGGAAAAGCCTTGGTTAAGAATAAGGTGGATGGTTCTTGGTCATTGTTCGGCTACTATGTTGGTTCAAGTAAACTTAGAGGATTTATTGTAAATGAAGGAAGGTGAATACAGATTGGGATAGTATTAATGGGAAAAGAGGAAATATTCCAAATGAGTATTGTAGGACAACTAGACAATGTGCCGAAAGTAACCGCCACTAACGTTTGGAATATCTACTTGTACCGTATTCCGTAAATTCCATCCATTCTTTAGTTGATTGGAGGTTGCGTGAGTTGTTGATATCATCAATTGTGAGCCCATATGTCAAATCACTTCTTAGGGAATAAATGCTAGTTAATTATCAATTTATCTGACATATGTCTGAGTGTTGTGAGAAGGCCATCACAACTATTGTTTTCATCCTTGGGAATGATATGTTGTGCAGGTACTTTATAACAGAAAAGTCACCATATTGATGTGTGAGAACCCCGGGACCACAGGGCCCAAAGTGTGATAGGGACATCTTCGTACATGTGCACCTATTTGTCATTAGGAGGTGTTGCACATGTTTCCCATGTCTCCCGGTGTGGGTGTCGAGCAGCTACAAAAGTGAAAAGGCCCCAAGTAGGCTGCAACGTCACTTCATAGGTATCCATCCTATCTGTTTTGTCTCCTAATGATCGTTGGTTACATAATTCCTATAGATTGTGTCTATTTTCTCAATGGAGTTAGTGGTTCCCCCAAATAAAGGCTCTGTCCCTAAACATGGTCTCCAACGACTCAATTTTGGTTGCTTTGTTTGTAATCCTATTTACATGTGAGCTTTCTTCACATGTAAAAAAAAATTTCTCGGCATCATCCTCACCC
This sequence comes from Picea sitchensis, assembly GCA_010110895.2. NCBI lineage: Eukaryota > Viridiplantae > Streptophyta > Pinopsida > Pinales > Pinaceae > Picea > Picea sitchensis. The sequence continues at coordinate 187,817 of SNQJ01S0007133.1, forward strand.
GCTTAGTGGAACATGAGTAGTTTCAGTGTATTGTCTTGATTCACCATCTTCAAACGTGAACTAGTTCTGATTCTTTGACTATTAGGGGACGAAATTCTCCACACCACTTTATTGGGGTAAAGTATTGTAAACTTCACCTTCTTCTTCATTTGTCTCTTCGCTTCTCTCTTCTTCCCTCCCTTTTACTTCAATATATTCATTATCTACTTTGTTTTCTTCTTGATTAAAATTGTGCAAGGGGGTGGTACAGGGGGTGTAAGTCCATCTCCTTCTGAAACTTCTTGCGAGGTAACCCAAAGAGGTATTTACTTGTAGTCACGCAAGACCATCTACTATTATCGACTCATCTCCCCCACCACTAGGGGAGCCTCCATCTTCCTTTTCTTCTGGCACACCAATACTCTACGATCTACCTCCCTATCCTAATTGTGCACCACCAATGTGCGCTCTTTCTTCCATGTCAACCTACACACTACAAATCTACGCTTTGTCTCTCAATCCGATCTATGCGCTGCCACTTTGTGCATAATCGCCTCCTTCAAACAACACACTACTACTCAATGTGCCATCCTCTCTTCTTATTATTTCACCACTACTCTACGCTTCATCTTCTTCTAAGGTTGCGACACTCTGCAACAACCAAGGGGTGTGGTCTTCGTCACCTAGTTCATACTAGTATCACTATTGGTATCCCTATTGGACAACATATCCTCTATGTCATGCTTCTTTGCGAGCCTACCCTTGTCTGTGCTCCACTTTAGCACAACACACTCTCATGCACCACCACCTGGTGTAGTTTATTTTATCTTCATCTTGGACCTAAAACTTCATTGTGCGCCCCTCGCTAATTATTTTCCACCTCTCTCTTTCTCTCTTCATCTTATCTCAACTCTTCTTGTGTACCTCTCGACTCTTTTTCTACTCTACTCTTCTGGGTCCATTCCATACCTAAACTCATCTTAACAATTTATGGACATTCCTTAATGGATCCATCTTCTCTATGGATTTCCCCCATCTTTGCAACCCCCCCATGCTAGGGTATTTTACTCAGCCGTTCAATTGGGCTTCATGTGCATCATCCCCATCTCCACAAACAACATTTTTATCGAAAGAGGAATTTCTTCCAACATCATCCTTCTCGATCCTTTTGCAAACGCTCTTTCATACTTGTTGAAATAATGAGTGTATTCCATGGTGAATTCAATAATGTAGCCTTATTTTACTTGAGAAACCAGAATTCAATAGCCTGACTCCACTTATTATCCAATGCTTTCAGTTCTTCAAGCTTGGCTTGATCCGAATCCACTGGCTCCAATGGCCACATTAGAGAATCGGTAGCAATTTTCATTTTTATCCATTCATGCAACAAATAAGGAAATTAAACAAACAAAATATCATGCATATCCGAGTAAAGATACTTTTATTTCCATTACTTTGCATTCACCCTCAATCCTTGAGTCTCTCGCAGGGAAAACTCATTTTCTTTTACCTCGACCCAATCTTGAATTTCCTCCTTTGATGGATGCCACCTCATATCTTTCTTTCATTGTTCCTGACAATACTTTCAAGTCCCAACAATGGAACCATTTGTTGGGTGTTTTGATCTAAGCTTGCATGCGTCCATCTTAATGTTAGGGAGCTTAGACCCAAGTTTTGTCTAGAGTTGTTCAATAAAACCCAAGAGCACTGATATATCAATCCTCGACCAAGGTCGAGGAAGGTCCCACCTGAGATGAAGAGAGGATCACAGAGACCATAAGGTATTTTGACAGGGATGAAGGATAAAAACATGAAAATTCACTACGGTTGGCACGCATGCAACTCATATCTAACAAATTATTATCACTAATAATTAAAAAAACACACACACATATTCAACTCATACATGATAGACACAGAATGGATCATAACTATCGAATATTTATTACTGGAGATATTCCATCACAACATAGATATACAATGCATAGGACATATACATATGATAACCATAGAACTTCATATCTTCTCTATATAAATCCTCATAGTTACAACGTGTTGCGCAAAGCGCCTTACTCAAGACTCAGACATACAACAGGAACAAAAATATATTCAAAGCATTACAATATTACAATAGGCTCTGGGAAAGCTCAATACTCAAGACATCATGATTCTTCTTTCCTCGGCATCTAACTACCTACCCAACCAGCCATCCAACCCTATTTCTGATATTAGTACTTTCTTTTATAGCCTTCTCTGTTGGGGAGCGATGTCTCTTTCTGCTCTACTCCACTCATTTTCCTGAAAAAACTGCTTCACACACTTTTGATGTCTTCCAAAACTCCACATAGAATTTTTTCATCAATGGCACTCTTATCTTCCTATCCAACTCATCTTCTGTAAGACCTATGTCCTCGTATGCTGCTAGAAGTAATCCTTCGGGGATATTTCCCTATGATTCATTTCTTGATTCTGGCGGGTGTCTTCTTCATTTTCAGTGCGATTGACAAAACTCATACTGACATGCGCTTGATAGACTCTAAACTAGGAACGTTACATCAAAATTTGGTTTGTCACACACTTTCTAGTTCTTCTTCATCTAAAACTTGGAATCCTCGCACATTATACTTGGAATTGAGTGCGCACAACTTTGTTTGTGCATGTGCACGAATTGGACCCAAAACTTTAGGTGCCAACAATATTTACATATTGGGTTAATGAATCTTGACTCATCCTTAAAAATTCATACCCATAGGACCATTTCTAAATATTGAAGGGACATCTTTTGATATGCCTGGATGAACCATCGAGATTCTTTGAAATATCAAAATAAGAACATCTTCCAATATGCCATGTTGAACCATCAGGGTCCTTGAAATATTGAAAGGAGAACATATTTCGATATGCCCTAATGAACCATCGAGACTCTTTGAAATATTGAACCGTCTTCGAAAGACTTTCCCAACAACAATGTTATTGGGCCTCTTCAAATGTACTTCCTCAAGACTTAAGCATCCAAAGATGAATTGACCACCATTTGAAGTTATCACTATGAAATTAAAGGGGTTTACACTCAATATTAGACCTGTAAGCCTCAAATTCCCTTTATAGATTCAAAGGCCTTGCTTCATATTAGCACCTGACCTACAACCACGCCAATATGAATAATGATTTGAACTTATATATGACTTTTTCCATCCAAATTCCAATGTAGCACATAAATCCCCAAGCATAACATAGATGGGAACCAAATTTAGTAATTTACTTCAAACCATAAAGGCTCACATCCTATCAAAATAATCATCATACAAACATAAGACTCTATACAAAAGGTAATTTGGCCAAATAAACTCCAAGGCAATTTTGAATTACAGGGCATGCTTACAACGCAACAATCATACATGCAATATCATAAATTCAAGAATTTGAATACCTTGCTTCATATTGGCACTTGTCCTGCAACCACACCAATATGAATAATGATTTGAATTGATACATGACTTTTTCCATCCAACTTCCAATGTAGCACATAAATCCCCAAGCATAACAACGATGGGAACCAAATTTAGTAAGGAAGTTCAAACTATAAAGACTCATATCCTATTGAAGTAATCATCATACAAACATAAGACTCTATACAAAAGGTAATTTGGCCAAATAAACTCCAAGGAAATTTTGAATTACAAAGCATGCTTACAATGCAACAATCATACATACAATCTCATAAATTCAAGAATTCCATTCCAATTCACATGTAAGAAACACAACTTAACTTTAGAATTATAAACATGAGTTCAATACAACAAATCATAGAAGAGATGCAACACTTGTCTTCTAAACATGATGGTCCAAGGAAATTGGTTGCTAGTGTTGACACTCAGAACTGAAATGGGTTGCAGCAAATCAATCTCGAGGCAACCTCGAACCACTTTGGATTGGGAGTTGCCCCTTCCAACCCGAGAGGGATCTCTCGAACAATGTCACAATAGGAATTTAAGTAGCGTGAAAAAGGTGGGCAGATTTATGGGTAAAAGATGGTCTTAGATTTGTGGGGTTTGAGGGTTAAACCAGGGAAAAGGTCCATTGGGCATGGAGTCAAATGGAAACCGAAGAAAAGAGATAATAGCAGAGATTAAATAACTTGCAGAAAGTGAGGCAAAGTAGGTCTATCTCTCAGGGCTTTGATAAATCATGATGCGGTAGGGGAAAGAAAAAGAAAGGTCGACGTAGCAAAGGATACATGTAGAGTTCTGAAAATGAAAATTGGTCTTACACAGTTGATAGTTGGTGCAGAGGAAAGGCAATAAACAATTGTAAAAAATGAAAATCTTTCATTATAGTAGTGGTCGTACTAAAGTATAACGAAGCCCATCGGTTAGAAGAAAACAAAATGTAATGCAGTCTTGATGGATTAAGGAAGACATAAAGAGATGGTAAAGACAATTTCAGCTGCGAGTAAAGAACACATAAATGTAGTCCAAACAGATTTAACACAGCTGAAAAGAAGAAAAACATGCTGAAAGAAATCAACTATGATGAATCTCACAGTCGCAAGCAAAAATCATCTTTATTACTCTAGTCTGGTTTACAAAAACTCAGTCATTACAATGAAACTCTCTTCGAAAGAAGGTTTTTCAGTGTTGCGCTCATGCGCCCCCCCATTTCTTTGTTACATACAACAATTATTTAAAAGAAAACATCTAAGAACAAATCTCTTTGCGTTCTGGGAATCTGAAACGGTTCGTCTTCATGGCATTCTGCAACTGCCAGGGACCTCTGCCAGGGAACCGTTACTAAATGTTTGATATCTCATCATTCCTTCCTTGACACTTGGAAGCTGCGGTTTCATTGTTGATTGATGGAGATTGAGTTCGTGCCACTTTACTGTCATAAACGAGCTCTGAAATTCCTTGGGCAATAGCTGGGTCTCATAAAGTTTCCGAAGCTCATCATCTGTCCACTCCTGCTTATTGTTATCATGATTCCTCATATCTTTAATCAACTCATCTTGTCCCTTGTACATCTCATCGAGGACCCTCAGCATTGGAGAAATTATAGAACTAAGCCCCGTGCCACTTGCTCCTTGAGAAAATCAGCATTGTCAACAAACACCGCTTTCCAGCCATCAGGATCAAGGCAAGTTGTAATCCTTGTGCTGATTCCAGGTAGCAGACCAGGTTCACGAGTTATTTTCCCCCCAGCTCGTCGAACTGCTTCTACTGTCTTATAAACATCATCTGTACCTATTGCAATCTGAGCATAAGCATTTCCTTTGTCATAATCTTTCACTCCGTAATTGTAAGTCAGCTCCAAAACAGTGCTTTTGTCTTCTGGTCCATATCCTAGAAAGGCATTAGTGTATCTTTCTTCAGGAATATCTCGCTTTCGAAGAAGCTTCATTCCCAAGCATTCAGTGTAAAATTTTATGGTTTTGTCTAAATCCCCAACACGATAAACAACATGTAATAGCCTGCATTTATCCTTTTTCGACCACTCTTGAAGACTTTCCTCACTAACTGTGGCATCTGCTTGTGCCATATTTCCTTCAACCCTCAAATTATTTGATGTTCTGATTGTAAAGAATATTGCCTACTGAAAACCAGCTCCAAAATGCACCAGGGTAAGCCTGCGAGATAAAGCACCAGGCCTTAATGTGGTTCGAACACTCGCACTATTTGTTTGAAATTGAATGCTAACAGAACGGCTGTGGAAGAACGTGCCATCGGCTGGATTGAAGATGCGCCAACATCACCATCCTCCCCATTTGCATGCTCTGTCGTTTGTCTGGGACAGATATCTCGAACCCATGACACTACCTAAATGGAGCTTCTCGTCAAAGATTATAGAGCTCATGACAGCCACGATTATGAGGAGTAATGGAACAAACATTGTCGCAAACAGAGGCTCTTTTCTTTTGCTTCAAAACATAAAAGGCTATTACTATAGTAGCAAGAGCCAACGTTGTTCCTGTGACGGCTATGCCGACGATTGCAGCCGTGCTCATTTTATTCGATTTTGAATTTTGATAATGGTATGGACTTTGCAGGAAAAGATAAGGCCCGAATTCTCCAGGAGGCGTATGAATTGGTTGAGGAGGGAGCCAAAGGGGGACGGCCTTCTGACACAAGACAGGCGTTGTTGTTGTCGTTGTCGTTTCTTTAACCATTATTAATCATTTGACACCTCGTTCAGAACCTGCCTGCCAGTGCCTCCACATTCTGCAACACCACCGACGAGCATCTTGTGAATGGTAACGCCCCAATCATCTCCTGAGGCCACCTGCATGGCCGTTACATTTTTCCCCGATACTAAGTCGTGAAAATAAAAAAATGCATGTGGCTTATCTTCTCCCGACCTAATTTCTTCTTTGATTCTGGTTCAACGATTGTCTTGTTTGTCAGAGAATAAATATTTGGTATCCTCACCTTGATCACATCCTCTAAATTCTTAGAAAGAATCTTAGCCAGATATTCTGAACCCATTTGCCCTGCCAAGTGTCTATACTCGGGACTGGTTTTAAAATAATCACGTTCCTTCCGCCGAGCAGCTCTCATATCAACATTCTTGTTAATATCAGCTTGTGAATGGTTTATTACACCAACCCATGAATGTTGCAAACGATATGCTCGACCTTCAAGCACGTCCTTTGCATTGGTCCCCCTGTCCATTAGATCGAGCTTTGTCAGTTGCTCCCTTAATTTCATTCATAGTTGATACCAATGTAGATTTGGCACATATACAGATTATTTTTCAGCACAGCGATATATGTCCAGAGTTCCATTTAAAAAACCCAAGCAAATGTCTAAAACCCTTTAGAGATCATATGGTTTGAGGCAGCCTCTACGTTCAGATCAAAGCTTTCGGTAGGGCGCTTGTCATCAGAAGGATAAGGCATATTAAAATGGTTAGCAGGAATGCTTTGTTTTGTCTTTTCCTCCTTGAAAGAACCGTGTGTAGACATGAATCTAGAAAAGTCTTCCCACTCGAACGATTTACTTTTAATAACTT
>SNQJ01S0007133.1:213812-227960 GCA_010110895.2 Picea sitchensis
AAGGAACAGTCGATCGGAAACCTGCCAACAAACAAGGAAATACAGTACAATAATATATCATCACTGAGGTAGGCATTCCCATACTCAGAATACAAATGAATCAGAGCATAAATGCTGACATGCGAAGATCCATGTCAAGTAAGACAGGTCACGAGCACCAAACATACACTGTGGATCCTTGCCAAAATGACTTAAATCTGAACATAGCCACCAAAAATACACTGTGGATCTATGGGTTAAAGACTCAAATTTGAACATAGCCACGAGACATACAACGTGGATCTATCCAACAGTACAAACTGAATATACTCCAATGCAACCTGAATCTGTCAGAAAAGATCCAGGGTCTTCATCTCCACCACTCTATAGTACAAATCTAACCATGCGAATACATGTGTTGAAGTCGAACATGGTAGAAACCACTTGATTACCGATCAATGATGAGAACTGCTAACAAGTACGAGAGAAATAACCATTAATGTCAATGACTCCCAAGGTACTCTAGTACAATCCAACGAATGTGAGTTAATGAGTTGAAGTCGAACACTTGAAAAAATCTCCCGATCAGGGGTCAATAATGAAAACCCATTGTCGAAAGAGAGAAAACCTACCATTGAGGCATGCAAGTTCCAAGGTACCAATTGGTTTCTAAGTCTAATTCCTAGATAACGAGTTGAATTCGACAGGAAAAGACCCGTCACAGGAGGGCCTTAATGTATCCCACATCAATGACATGAAACAAGTAACAAGATTTGATGTAGATAAGAGTAACAAGTGATTCAGGACTTACTTAGGGATGGTCGATGCAATAGAAGGCTTAAAGACTGCAGACATGGCTGACACAATAAAAGGCTTTCCGGGTTGAACTTCTCTTTGAACATATTGACGACAGGACAATTGTCTTGGAAAATACTGAATCAACAATAGGGATCACAGACCAATTTGTAATCTTATAAAGGAGTATGATCAAGAGACAAGTGGATTTTCCAACCTAGATGCAAAGCAAGTGAAAGGGTGTCATGCTCAAAAGCGACTCTTCGATGAAATACATGTTTAGACACATTTCTTTCCCAATTTTTCCCCCACCATTTCTGGCAAGTACCTCTTTATTTTTACACAAGCTTGAGGAGGATAACATATGCTTGTCACTTTAAGCTCATCCTTCAGACGAGCCCCTCAGAGTATGTTTAACGAACCCTAAGAAGGAGTGGTTCGGTCCCATATGGGCCTTTCAATGTTTGTTTAACGAGTCCAAAGAAAGAAAACTCAGGGGTTTTTCATGTTTAGAGAGTCTGAAAAACACTTAAAGATAACTCTCTCAGTTCTTTTTTCGTAAAGTAGTCCGATGAGACCGAAAAAGAGATAAACTATGGCTCAACATAGCTTTTCTTTAAATACTTTAATGAGCATGAAAAGAACAAGGTCGCTCAACAATCTTTTCCTGTTTAGAGAGTCTGAAAAGAGCTTAAAGGTAACTCTAGTGGGTTCATTTTTCGTATAACCTTTACGAGTCCAAAAAAGTGATAAAAGTATACTTGGTTGCATTCTCACGTATTTATGAGCACGAGAAAGAACAAATACTAAGCTCGATAACTTATTCTTATGTATTTACGAGCATGAGAAAGAATAAAGACTAAGCTTGGAATTGTTTTCATTTTTATGCAAGCTTTAAAACAAAACAAAACTAAACTAAACTATGCTTGGACCTGGTTTCATTTTTACACAAGCTTGAACCATAGAAAACTATGCTTGCAACTTCCCAATGCATGGTTGGTACTTAGCTCCCATCTTAAGAAGCTAGTGGCTCAACTTCAGTATGAAGTCCAGAGGCTGGAAGCATTGCCCTCCAAGCTTCGTTTCATTTAACTGCAAAAGCAGATGAAATGAAGCTTCAAATACTAGACTTGACTCAAACAGAGAGGGGGAAGTTGTTTCATTTTTTAACGAGCTTGACACAGGAGAAGAACTATGCTCACGACTCTAGGTGTAATCCCTAGACCATTGTTTCATTTTTTAACGAGTTTGACACAGAAACGAGAACTATGATCGTAAGATTTGTTTCATTTTTTAACGAGTTTGACACAGAAACGAGAACTATGATCGTAAGATTTGTTTCATTTTTTAACGAGGTTGCTAAAGAGACGTGAAAACTATCCTCAATTGGTTTCATTTTTTAACAAGCTTTAAAGCAGAAAACTATGCTCAAAGCTGGTTTCATTTTTTAATGAGCTTGAAATCAGAAAATCATGCTCAAAGACCTCTGTTTCATTTTTTAACAAGGTTTCCTCAGAGATGCAAAAACTATCCTCGACTCTCTTCTTGATCATGGATTCCAATAGGACAATGCTCTGAAAGGACACCATGTCAAGGGACAAAAATCGGTCATGGCTTCCAAGAGGTCTTCACCGGAAGGAAGAAACACACTCTGGAAGGACACCATGTCGAGGGTCACGACAGGAGTAAAGAGATCATGCTATAACAACCCTATCGAAGAGATCACCATGTCAACTAATAGATCTAAGTCATTAGAAGTTGAAGCCATGGGAAACAACGCCACATAATTGACCTGTGGCAGGGGCGATATCGTCTGCATATAAGAACCATTCAGGGAGGCAATCCAGGTGGGGTCAACGAATGAAAGTTGATCAATGGTCACAACCTATCCATCATGAGGGAAAGATATCACATGAAAAAGAGTAGACACAATAACTTTCATGGCATAGACATAATCTCGCCCAAGGAGTAAAGCAAAATCCAAGGGGTCTTGGACGACCATGACATCAATAAAGACAGTTTTCCCTCCCAAAGTTACAGGAAACTAAGGAAGGGTCCCTAAAGGTTGACCGGTTATTCTGTTAAAATCTAACAAATTCTGCGTAACCAGGGAAAGTTGAGGACAACCCAAAGCTTGCCAAGAAAAAGAGGACAAAATGCTAACCGACACACCTTCATCTATCAATGTCTAAGGAACATCCCAACCACAAACTTGCACTGTAATCTGGAAAGGAATGTGAGAGGGAATACGAGGTCCAGTTAGCACACCCTAATTAAAAAGGATGGCCTCATTACTTGGAGGGGGTTTCACGGGAGAAGGAGGAATACCCCCCGACACGACAAAGTTTGTATCAACGAGAAAAACGTGGGCAGTATCGGGTTTACTCTCTAGTGGGAGAGTAGGATCACCTGATGATGAGATCAGATTGACCACGCGGGTTGCATTCTCCAAGGGGAGAATGGGGTCGACAGGTGGAAACGACTCGACCACTTGGGTGACACTCTCTAACGGGAGAGTGGGATCGACTGAGGATGGGATCGGATCGACCGCTTTAGTTTCACTCTCTGAGGGGAGCGCAGGATTTACTGAGGATGGTATCGGATCAACCACTTTGTCAACTGGTTCAATTAAGGACGTGACCAGATTGACGACATGATCAATCGGATTGACCGGCGACGGGTTCGGAGTGATCATTCCATCAACTACAGAGGGGTTGAGAGAAAACTTACGATAAGCAGCTGGAAGTTGAGGCTGTGAAACAATCATGTCTATCATCAATTTCGAGGCTTTGTCCATACGAGGGAAAAGGTGAGTTAGATGACTCCTTTTTCATAACATACATGGGAAATTGACTCTACTTTTCTTCTTCCCAACGGTATCGTGACTAGTTGACGAGAGTTCATCAACATGTTGTTCATAGGCTGACGACATGGGTTGGTCAAGGTGTGTAGACCATACTTCTATTACCTTGGGTAGACCAGGGCAATCCTTAAGAAGATGGCTACCCTTACAAATCCTGCAAGGGTACTTGGGCTTATGGGTTGTTTGGGTGATCTTGACATCATCAACACTCCCAGTACGATTAACAATAACTGGTTGTTTTCCAACATGTTTGACAGTGGTTGGAAGTTTGAATCCTTGCTTATTTTTCTTCTTCTTCTTCTTTCGTTTCTTCTTCTTATTATCCACCAAGTTACTAGCTTGAGATCTTTCACTTGGCGAAGAAGATGAAATGGAACAAGTCCTTGCAAGTGAAGAAGGCGAAGAATATCTTATTGGTGAAGACGACGAAGGATCAAAATGAGGTTAATGTTCTTGGTGGGAAGTGCTTACGACCGAAGCACTTACTGCATTTAGGATTACCTGAGTAGAAAACAACCATACTAGTAATCCAATTGTGAGACCCGGAAGGCTCAAAGTACTGATGTGAGGAGGTCCAATGTTTCCATAAGAAGGAAAAACAAAAGGTTCCCCTGTAACAGGGTTTCCTTCATTGGTCATTTCGGGAACTGATGCTATTAAAAAAAAGATCCAACCTAGAGTCTTCTAGGGAAAACAAACAACACGCGCTAAAAATCTAGTAAGCAAGTAAGCAAACAAAACCTTCTCGCAATGAGCTCACTAGTTGGTGATGAAATCCAACGTCGCGGGAACAAAGTAAGAAGGGGCTCATATAGAGTGGGTGGAAAATTTACGTTGACAACCTGCTTAATGGACTTACACCCTAGTGCAATCTCCCACACATAATCGTGGGTATACCCTCCAAGGAGCTCGAGTGAGTTTGGCCAACATCGATTCCAGGTACTGTGAAGACTTTCCCCTCCATAGTCACCTTGTGTAAAGACCCTAAATAGATAGGCCACTAAGGTTACCAATCACTATAGTGATGCATGGGGAAACAGTCGACAATCTGATCCATGCGCAAGGGCAGGGTATCTAGCCCAAAATCAACTTGAAAGGCTTCCACTCATCATTGTCGGTATACCTCTCAAGCGACCCCCATAATACGCGCAACCTCTACACCAATACCAACAAAGCAGGGTGAGTAACTCTTCCAGTCTCAATGCGACCTTGTGATTGACCCTTGTGTTAGAAGGGCTTCCTAGGACAAAATGTAATAAGTGGATTTTACTGCTCCCTAAATCAAAATTCTATGTGTGTTTGCAACTTTGGAAAGTTATCTTTCACACCTATTCCAAAGCCCTACAACTAATCTAATGTAGGTTTGCTACCATAAAGTATAAAAAATGTCTAATTAGTTTTTATAAGCGCTTTATTTTATGGTTGTTGTTACTCAATAGGAAAATGGCATGAACAATATGGTGTTTTGACCAACTCGAAAGTTATGCAAAGAGATGAAGATGCAATCTTTTCATTTCGATGAAAGCTATGCTACGAGAAGGAGAAAACATTTNATATAAAGCAAGAAATTAAATCTTTTTGTTTCAAAAATTTCACTAAAAGCAATAATGAACTTTCTTAAAACAAAGAAACCCAAACTAAAAGTTTTCTTTTAAAGTGAACTATTCAAAAGAAATCTGATCTTTCCCTAAACAATCCTAAAGAAAACACACACTTTGTAATTGAAAGACACTCAAAGCAAGAAACTAATCCTTCAAAACCAAACAAAGCAAAGATGGCTAAAAGAAATTTAAAGAATGTCAAGAAGACTGTAAACAGATCAATATAAGCTCCAAAAGTTCAATCCACCTAATCAAAGAAAAACTGGGCATCAAAAGATAGGAAATCCTGATTCCAAACAAAAATTTCAAATGGGTTTGCAGCCTAGCTATAGGGTGCAGTGCGAAAATCATCGGAGTTCGCAGGCTGGACATAGGTAGGGTGCGAACATGTCACACTGGATTACACAATAGGGTGCGAAACTGAGGGGTTTTCGCAGGCTGTAGACCAATACAGTGCGAGACTGCTTGAAATCAAAGAGAATTTTGAAAAGGACAAAATAGTCTAATAAGTGAACTTTTAGATCCAGAGAGTTTGAGTGGATCTCCCATAGACTCAGAGACCAGAAATCAAGCAATCAAAGCAAGGGAAACTAGACTAACTAGGAAATAATTCGTTCCCCAGTATGATCGCCAATTTTTTTATTGGATAAATGGGTAGGTGCAGACACTAACTGATCTCCCTAGATCCACCTAGATCTAGAACAAAACAGGACAGAACATGACACTTTCCTTAAGTTTTAGATATTGAATTTACCAACTAAAGAGGGATAGGTGACATACCATTTAAACGTTGCTTCCTCTCGCCATCGCCATCCTAGCTCCGTTCCAACGCTCATACAATGATGAACCTACAAAAGAACGCAACCAACTAAAGTGATAGTAATAGCATAAACTCAATATAAACCTATGTATGTGATCAAGGAATCATACAATAAAACACAACAAGATTTATAGGAAAGAACCATATTACTATATCATATTAAATGTGAAAGAGAGATTACAACCATGGCTTTGATGTCGTAAGGTCCCTTCCAACTGTCCTTCGTTCCCCACACACTTCCACTCCAAGAATTTTGAGAGCATAGATTTGATGATATTCACAATCTATCTTGACAAAATGGCTCATCTAGCCAAGCTAACAATCTCCAAAGCTCAATCCAATCCAAGCTAATCCCAAAAGCTCCAAAGCTAATCTCATCCAAGCCAACTTTCTTCATGAGAGCTCCTCTCCTTTTATAAGTTGAAGAGGATAAGGTGAGGAGGTTAGGATGATCCCACTAAATCATGAAAGCGAGTAAGATACAAACCATTCGGATGCCACCTCACCATGGAAGTTTCTTCTTCTAGAAGCATCGAGAAGATGCTCATTTTTCCCATGTATGAGCATTTTCGCACACTGCTTATAGAGAAACCTAAGAACCTCTCGCAACCCAGCTATGGTGCAGCCTGCGAGAATCAGGCATTCTCGCACCCTAGCCATAGTGCAGCATGCGAAAATCATCTTTAATAGGATTTTCATAAAGGAAAATGCAACTTCTTTTCTCAGGAAAAGTTCTTCTCCCTTCTTTCTTTAGGAACTCAGGCCACTGACCCCTATGAAGATTACAGACATTTTTACATCATTAACGGTCATAGGGATGACAAAAATAATGTGTAACAATATGCCAAAAAGATCCACACTTTATTATAAAAATTATTTTTAAATATAAAAGTTTTGAATTATTTTTAAATGTTTATTATTAAAGTTTTAAAAATTATTTTTAAATAATATAACTTATAATGAAATCTATTATAAAAAAAATTAATTTGATTTTATGATTAATTTTTCATTTGGTGTTATGATTTATCTTTAATTTAATAGAAATTGGTCGATTTGTATTAACAAAAAAGGGTGTAACTGAAGCACACAAAAGAGTTACAAAATTTAAGAGAATTTGGAGCCTCAAATAGATAATTATTCCAAGTTACAAATGATTGTTAAATAATCAAATAGAAACTTCACAAAGAGAAACCTTAGAGAGTACACTCAGAGAAATACTCTGAGGATAAAAGAGAAGAAACATTGCATCTATATTAACCTATTGGGGAAGAACCCGCCATTTTGACTAACTTGCACACCTAACTTCGTGTTACCATTGGTTGTGATGTTACTTGTGATTTCTTATTCTTTCCAACTATTGTCCAAACTTCTTTTGCAAATGTTGGGGTATTTGTGGTGCTTGTGGGTCATAGATTGTCTTGGTATGAGGCTTCTACTTTTTATTATTCTGTCACCTCGACACCTTCAATCGAATCTGCCCAACATGTCGCTCACTTAGGGGTTTGTGGGTCTTGTTGTCCATGATCTGAATCCTCAGGGATAGAATCCTCATTCGTCAACTTCTGAGTTATTTCTTATTGCATTTCTTGAGGTAACAGAGTTGGTTGAATAGGAGGGTCTATTTGAGAAGGCTTCCCACTATCTCGTGGAGGCTTTCCACAATATTTTGAGATTGCTTGATGGTTTTCATTAGAATTGACCCACTAAGTTGATTTATGATGCTTTATATTCTTCATAGATCCTTTGGGGCATTGAGTTGCAAGATGTCTTGTTTCAAAATAAGATCTACAATGCAAGGAAACTCTCTCATAATCTAGTTTCAGAGACCAAGAGTGAGTTTTACCAGTAAGGATAACTTTAGTTGGGAACCATTTATTGAATTCCATTTCCACGTAGATGAGGGAAAAAGTGGATGTGTTGTGCCTTGTAGTTTCATGTCTTGCAAAGTGGAACTTTCCTAAACCTGAACTAGTGGCTTCAAGAGAGGGTAAACCCCAAAAATTCAAGGGCAGATTGGGGAGCCTCACCCAAATGGGGGCTGAGGAGAGAATGTCACACACTGGATTGAAAGGAGTCTAGGATTTCATGCACAAACTTGAGTTTCCCCAAAACCACAGACTTGAGTTGAAGATCAGATCCCTATCCTCCTCAATATCGAACTCAAAAATGAAGAATATTTTTGCACGATGATGAATGAAAGCTTCTTTTTGCATGATTGGGATCCAAGTAGCAAAGATCCAACTATTGATACCAACTAACTTTGGCCAGAAACCATTGAAGCAACAGGCTAAACTCACAAATCTGTAATACTCTTCCTCCTCATCAGAATCTTAACCCATGGGAATGACAAGAGATGGGGCTTCTTGAACCATGAGAGAATAAGGGGGAGAAAAATCCCTTTGAAATACATCACAGAAAGAGACACCAAAAGGTGAACCCGAAAAATCATGTGCCGAACTGCACACAGAAACAAAGGGGATGACCCCACGACTCATGGAACCAACAGAAAAGAAGAGGCCATAGCCATAGTCGGTGAGGGTAAGAACCTTGGGAAACAACCTAGGCACGTGTAGAAAGGTGCAAACGGGCAAGGTTAAACCCTAGTCACTGCTGCCAAACTCAGAAGTGGCACCATTGCAACGAGAATTATTTGAACCTTCATCAATGATAAACTTCATTATTTTAAAAAACCTTTAATTTAAAAGGTGAAGGACATGGAGCAGGATTTGATCCACTTATGTGTGGATGGGTCACAAAACTATTTTTAATATAATCTCGTTGAGTGCGACTACACGTTAGATCACTACCTCAAGGTGTGCACATGGCTCCAGGTTAAGCAACCCTCATTGGAATTCAACATTGACAAATGGTGAAAAACTCATCGTTTTCCAGCATTGAATCCAACCGCTTTGAAAAACTTATGATTTATATTTTTACTATCTTTACATTTTAAATATTTATTATGAAATTGAGATTTGTAAACATTATTAATTTTATATTAGTGTTTAGTTTTTAATAAAAAAATTAGACATATATTTATTTATTTAATTTTTTTTTATGAATGATATGTTTAAGGGGAATTTTTTTTTATATAAATTTATATAATCTTATTTTCTTCCCTAACTTTTTATTATAATTTTATTTTAAATATTTTTTCCTTAAATTATATACTTGTTCCATTACCGTATTCATTTGATCCAGTTTCGATCAAGATGAAGACCTAAAATGCATTGGGTTAACTATACTTCGGATAACAAGCATGGGAGCGGTTGGTTATTTATATTGTTTGTTCACTCGGGTTTTTTTTGTGATATTTCCATCTGAAAAGCCGGCCGGGCATAAATAAAACAAAGCTGGAAGGGAGAAATGTGAAATGGAGAACAAAACTAAGGAATTTAAGGGTGAAATGCCAGCTCGAGTTAGTGGAATATTTACGAACCGGTAACTAATGATATTAATTATGTAGCTACTTCAATATCTAGCTATCGTTGGCTAGGTAAAAAAAAATTATTTTATATAATTTTTTAATTTTTCATTAATTATTTTATATAATTTTATTTTCTTCCCAAAATCTTCAAACAAGAGTTATGCTAACATCAAATTTTTTTTAATCATTAAAAAAAAATTCATTAATTTTTTAAAAAATATGTTTTTTTTTAAACTTTTGTTATGTATTTTATATATCTTAGCTTATTATTTTCACAATGTTTTAAAAAAAAAATCTATAATTTTATTTTATTAATATGAATAAAATTACATTGAATTAATTTTATTAATATGAATAAAATTACATTACAAATTAGCAACATTTAAAAAAGTTTTCCTTTAACTTATCTATTCAATTCATATGTCTTTTCACCATATTTTATATATTATTAATTAAAAATTTACAAAAAAAAATTCAACATCTAATTAGAGAGAGAAATAATTGCATTCCTCTTCTCTTACTTCTTTCAACAAATGTTCATACATGAAACTGAAACTGAAATATAATAGATTTATAACCAAGATTCATATGCATATGTTTCATGATCCTCTTCTAACTTTTGATACTCCATTAGCTATTACATTTCTGTCTTTGTAGATGTGTGAAAAGGATAAGTGTGAGAAAGTAGAAAGCATGGTAGTATATCTTTAAATATGGGTTATAATGTAAAATTTCTTGATAGTGTTTCTTTGTGCATCCATTGTATTACAAGAAGTGAGTCATCAAAAACTTGAATATGCGAATTTCTAGATTTTTGAGCTAATCTTATAACCAATTTGAGAGCCATCAACTCATAATAATTATTTGTTTCCTGATTCCAACATTGAAATAAATGATATGGTTTGAAGATATAAACAATATTCCTCATGCTCCATAGTTTGAAGATATAAACAATATTCCTTCTACTCCACCCCTAGGAGGGGCCCTTGAGAAGCACCATCAAAGTGTGCCCATGAAACCTGCCACTACCTTGGGATTATGCGTAGTTTGTTTATCTTGAAATTTAAGGTATGCATTTAGAATGTTTAGTGCCTAAACATCACATTCTTCAGGTAGTGTCTCTTTGTCCTCGAACAACTTCAGATTCTTGGCCAACCAAACTCTTCAATAATTGTTTAAGGGAATAGATTTGATCTTTTTAATATCCTTATTGGCACACCAAATTCTAAAATCCCCTGTAATGTCATTAGTTGCATTGATTTAGAGCAATTAGTTGCATTGATTTCAATAATGACATAATGCAAAACAATAAGATGCATTGATTTTAGTGATGATACAATGAAAAATCATTTAGAATAGTCAAGTACTTGTATTTATTTTAACAATGATATAACACAAAACAATAGGATGCACTGATTTTAAGGTTAAGAAACTGAAAAATTATTCAATACATTAATTGATGAAATGATACCAATGACATTGATATGGTGCATTGATTTCAACACCAAGATAGTGCAAATTATCAAGTGATGACTTTAACAATAACAAACTGAAAACCAATTTCAAAATATATATTATAAGTTGAAGTTCTATATTTTGTTTGCTTGGGTGTGATTAATCTATTAGTATTTGCACATTAAAACCATTATAATATTAAGATATATAGAATGTCATAGATAAAGAGAATGCGTTAAAATCAAAATCATGTAATAAAATTTAAATAGAAATATGAGGAACATATGAGGTTGGAGAAAGAAACTATTAATACTCGAAAGAGAGAAACAAAGTATAACCGACCATATAATATCATATATCTAAACTTAAAGGTTTGAATGGTTTTCCAAATCAACTTCCCTTTTTAATCTGATCAATGTGAAAACATGAGAAAACTAACACATGTGGGTAAAAGAAAAGATATAAAAAGACGTATTGAGATTCATCACTATGTACTCTATCTATTGTTTATTATAAGGATATTATACATATCAATGATGATTTAAAGTTTTAATGTTTCCACCTATGATTGAAACCAACGTAAATCCATCTTAATTATGAATATATCATGAGTCGAGAAGGATCAAATCCCTCTAGATGCAAATCTTTGATAAATCTGAAGTTAAGATGGATATTTAAAAATATAATCTTCTACATTGTCACATTCATCCATTTAAGATGTAAAACTTAATATAACTTTGAAACAAAATAAATGAATAAAAACTATATCTCCATACTGAATAAATACAAAATGTACAAATAAATTTGAACTAATTTAGTGATTTGGCATTTGCTACCGCCAAAATAATCACTAACCAATCTGCTCGTGCTAGCATAGCAATAGATGCATAAATTTAGCTTCTATCTTGCTAGTTTCAATGATTTATTTGGCCAAAAAAAAATGTCTCGATTACTAACTAGTATGCCCATGCTACTAGAACAACAAACCATTGAATTCAGATTTTTATTCTTCTAATACAAGTGATTTCTTTGGTGGGAGATCCCTAGAATGTTTAGCAACACTACACTAGTAGCGATGGTGACCATTGCCAAAAGTTTCATCATTTTTTAACTTCTTTCCATCGAGAGAGGAAAAGAAACTAGTCGTTAGAGATAAGCTTTCTTAAATAAAAACTTCGAATGGGTGCTTGCTCATTCCCATCCCTCCTCTTCCTTAATACTTCTGTGCTCTGTGTATGGGGAAGCACTTCCCATGTCCTACCATGTGATGTCAGTGTACCTTCATGTGTCTTTGTTTAGAGTTTTTCATATTGTTTATGTTGTGTTGTTGGTGTAGAGGATTGAAGAGGAGTCATGAAATCACTTGGTTTATTTGAATTTCTCTTCTCAAGCACCCATGCTAGACCCAATTGACAAATTGTGTGTGTGAAGATGAAACAGTATTAATATTTTCAAATATAATAATGTATTTGCACATTTTTACCCTTTCAACTTGCATTTTTTATTCTTAATTTTCCTTTCCACTGACTTAATTGTTACATGTACTTTATAAAATATACATACAAAACATGTTATATAATAACTTTTTTTTCCAACATCTTGTAGGGAAATTCTAGAGCACTTCATTTTTGTGGATGTTATTCCAAGGAATCAACCATGTAACCTCTTGCATGAAGTTCAACACACTCAACCATTTAAGCTAGCCCATTGAACTATATGGTATTATAATAATGATATTTATTTGTATAATTTAATTGCTTTCAAAAAATTAATACAATGATATGATTAATCACATATTTATATTTATATTTATATTCAAGATGATTATGTGGCTTGTAGACTAGAATATGTATCCACAATACTTCTAAGAAACAAATAAGTGATTACAATAATTAATAAGCTAATTAAATATAATTTAGTTTAATGGAATAATTGGTGTTCGAGGATTCACCTTTTAAGTCATTCCTTTGGGGATCATTTTGACTTATAATGTTTAAGTTGCAATTTATTTTTTTAATTGATCTCAAAGGTGTAAAAGAGATCTTAAGATATTTTGGGCTAACATCATTCCTAGAAAGTTAAAGAATAGAGCAAGATTGATATAAACTTCTGCAACTCCTACGCCATCAAACTTTATGTTTCCTATCAAGTATTCAAAGATGTCTATGCCACTCATTATTGCACTTAGGTTTTCTCAATTGCAAATATAATTTATGGCATTAAGCACTTCACTGATGGAAAAATTGAAGGTATTGAAGGATAAATGATTAACTCCTACCTGTGATATATAATGAAAACATTGTAATATGTGAATGAAGTACAATGTGCATAAAATCCTATGTTTGAGGAAATGATGAATACAAAAGAGAGATGTTAGGGTTGGAGATCAATAGAGAGATCTATGGATATATTGTGGAGATAGTTATGCATATGGTTGAACTAAATATCTAATTATGGCATGGTTGTTATAGTCATCTATTGTTATATAAAGGGACCAATTGTACAATAGAAACACATAAAATATCAATATGATTAGATATAAATTTATCTTCAAAGGTTTATTTAGTGTAAACTTCGAGTGTCCCTTGCTTGATATACGTTTCAGTGTATTTGTTGTTGAATTGTATTTCCAACATTTGGTATTAGAGCTACTGTGTCTATGGTGATGATTTTGCAATGAGAATTATGAACATATGATCGTGATGGGACTATTGAAGAAGAGATACAATGAAGAAGAAAGAACCAATGATGGAAATGTACACAATCTAATGAGAATATATCATTGAACGGGAAATTCATTGTTTTTGGTGTGATTGTTAGTAAAATTATGATTTCTCTTTCATTATTTATCTGTTTTTAATTATTTTAGTTGTGTTGGAAAGTAGATTCAGAGGAGAACCAAAGAGAATTTTTATATTTTCAAAATTCATTTTTGTTGTTTAAATATTTATCCCCTAAAAATGTAATCACGAGATATGCAGGCATTAAAATGCAGATTGCATCCATTGTACACAACCAAATTAAGCATGCAATTTAGCACTCGAAAGGTCTTTTAAAGTTCTATCAAACTCCTCTCAAATTTGATTGAAAAAAAATCAACTCTGAAGGAGAAAATCTTGCTAAATAATCCTCCCAAAATGAAAAAATGAATGTTGCAAGTGAAAAATGTGTTTTCCTCATTGTTTTATTTTTAATTTTTAAAGAGACT
>SNQJ01S0007133.1:228476-243392 GCA_010110895.2 Picea sitchensis
CGTGAGAGTTTAACCGTTTCCGGGCCAAGCCCACTCACCTTTTTTTGGTTTGGTCTTTGTAACAAGAGTCTTATAAGTTCTAAAAACATGATCGCGCTCCTGAACCTCCCGCAAGCCGCCGGCCCTGTGGCCCTCCCGCCCCCTTCTCCCTCCGCCAAAGCTACGCGCCCCTGCGCTCCTGAACCTCCCGCAGGCCGCCGACCCTGTGGTCTTCCCGTCCCCTCCTCCCTAGCAAGCTCCGGAGGCTCGATGGCGGCGGCTCAGAAGAACGACGACCCTCTTGGTGTTGCTGCGGCAGCCCCTTCAAGCTCGGCTCTCCTCCACGGCTGCGCTCCCCCTGGAGCTTCGTCCGCGCCGCTCAAAGGTCTCCTTCCGGCTCAGGGCCCCTCCTTCAAAGAGGTAGCTTCATGACAACCCTCTGGTCTGCATGCAACGACTCAGGAGGGTTCCTCTCATCAGGGTCGGTCGTCCGGGCTGCATGCAATAGTTCCTGAAGCTCCGGCAGTTTCAATACAAATGCCTCAGGAAGCTCTAACTCATGCTCGACATTACGACACTCACGCTTTGGTCTGTAGGTTTAATGGATTCTGGCCCAATCTTCTGGATCTTCTCTCCTGGATCTCCTCCGAATGGTACCCTCTTTTAGATGGAGAATCCATTACCTGCCCCTGTGCAAAGGGGTTCTTTGTGGTAGTTTTCGAATCTACAAGTGATAGAGACAAGGTGTTTAACTCCGGACCGTGGTTCTAGGGCAGAGCAGGTCTGTCCATGCAACTATGGACCCCTGCTTTTGACCCTTCCACGGACTGTATCTCTTCATCCCCTGTCTGGGTGAGACTTCCATATTTGCCCCTGCACTTCTGGGGGGATGCGTCTCTTCAATCCATTGGCAATGGCCTCGGCAAGTTCCTTTGCAGAGGCCTGGATTCCAGGGCAACCTTCTCCACCTTCGCGCGAATATGTGTAGAAATGGACTTCACTAAAGGCTTCCCAGCTGAAATAATTCTTCAGGGCAAGGACTACTCAAGGACCCAAAAACTCAATTATGAGAACCTCAGTTTCAGGTGTAGAAACTGCTTTGCAACGGGGCACATAGACCGAAACTGTGACAAACTACCTGGGAAAAAAAGGGCGCCCAAGAGCCAAAGACCCACCTGGTGGACGGGAGCTCACTCGTAGTTGCACGCTGAAAGCAAGGCCCATGGAAAAGCAAAAGAAGCAGAAGCAGAAGACGAAGCCGAAATCAAAGACCCCGGTAAAGGGGAAGCTCAGGCAGAAGCCAGTCCCAAGTCGTCAATCCAGCCAGACCCCGAAATTCAAGCTGGGATGATCTAGCTGACGAGGAAGATTCTCTAGGCCCGACAGAAAATCACTCTCAGGACCAAAGCATGAAATGGCGGACGGTGTCAAAAAAGAAAAAAAACTTCCAAGCTAGAAATGATGTAATAACGCGAAGCCGCTCCGGATCGCTAAAATAATTTTGGCTCCCAAAATTTGTCGGATGTTAAGATCTTTAGGCATTTGGTTTCCTGTTTACAAGAAACTAGTTTCGATGTATCGAACCCAGTGGCATGCCCACTGTTTTTAATATAAAAATCTTCTAACTGTTTTTGTCAAAAAAAAAATGCTCTCATAAACTGACACTTTGTTTCCAGGCTCTCAATGCATTGGGTGAAGGATTTTTTGAGGTTTCCCACTTTGATTGATAACTGGTGAAGGGAAGAATGATTTTCTTTAGATATTCCTCATGGCGTCAGAGGATTTGTTTAGTTTCCCTCCAAGAAGGCTCTATGTTGATACTAGACAAGACAATACTACAACCAATATAACCAAACCCCGAGCCACAAATTTCTTTATTGTCAAAGTTAGTCAAAATAGAGGCAAGGAAGATTTTAATACCAACAACCCACATGCATTCCACTTCCCTGGTTCCATAATTTAAATAGTTGTACATGTATTGATTCCATAATTTTTAATACCGTAAACACACCCATTACCATAAAAGAAAACATATTTGCAAAGACCCAAAGCGAACCCTCTGCCAAGAGAAATAAGGCCATATTGAGCTTCAGATACCAGCGCAAAAACACTATAATACTCCTGCCACGGATTGTCTTTCTTAATAACCAAATTATACAAACCAAAGAGAAAGAACCAACTTGAATTACGGTCCCACTTGTCAGCTTCTAACACTCTATGCAGAGTGTTGACAAGACAATTTAAAAAAAATTCCAGATTGTCAGTCCCTAAATCAAAATCCGAGTTCAAGAAGGAGAACCTAGAGAGGAAAGGGAAGTTTACATTTGCAAAGCTCATAGACACAAAGTCCAAAAAACTTAACTGAACTCCTATAGAATTCAAAACAATAACACCACAAGCTCCTCACCACAAGTAATTTTTACTCCCAAACCCCGAAATGACCGAACCAAAGGGCATAAGATAGCTAGAAATATTAGACTTCCCACCATCAACTAACTCTCCTTCCTGGTTGTTAATAGGTGTAAGTAAATAATGGTCTAGAATAACATTCCCAAAACCAAAACCATATCCACGAAAATTAAACCCCATGATAAATGGAGGGTCTACAAGTTCAGGACTCCAAACAACAAATTCTCAGAATCTAAAGAGAGAGAAATTGGAAGGAAGAAACATGAAGACCAGAGGGAATCTAGCCGACAAAAGGTTGTTTCTCAACATTGAACATTGATCATCCAAAACCCACACCAACATGCTCCACTTCTCCCTCGACGCACCACATTGCGACAAGGAATGAAATTCATGATTGTAACCAAATTTCGATAAAACCAAAGCATTTACAAGCCAACTTGAATGAGAGCATTAACTATGGCTTGGAGATAATGTACAGGACAGGTCAATCATGTGGTCGAACCAACATGCACAATGCCACCTGTCCCGTGAATTAAATGAACCCATCAAGAAATATTGCAATATCCCCTATAGAGATAGGTAAGGATATTAGTATTTTTAATGTGAAAACTTGGATGTTTTGGTGTGTACTTCTGTCAAATAGTTTGTATTCATATGTTTCTTTATGCAAGGTTTTTATTTAAGACTTCCCACAAATAGTTTGCATGCATTAAAAGAACTTTCGTCAAGCACATCACATATAACCCAAGTACACCAATAATGGAAGGAACAAAATTGGCATATTTTTATTATAAATGGAGTATGAAAATACAATACAAAAATACCACCAATGGATGCTATAGCAACTGCAACAAACACTACAAAACTCAGCAAAAAAAGAAACTTAGAATAATTCCAATGAGTTGATGCCAACCACTTTAGGGCTCTCCTAGCCCAAAAAAAATTCTCCAAGTTGTTCAATCTAGCCTCCAAGAGAACCCACAACCCTGCTCAAGCCACCCACGACCTGCAATGCCCTCATGGATCCTCCTATATCCCTCGCGGCCCTTCCAAAACCCCCTACATCCTTGCCTCTGCCCGCAGATCTACAAAACAAAAGGGGACGACCTGGAAGGGAACCCTGCGACCTCCCCTCGTTCCTCAGTCTGCAAATAATAGAGGGTTGAACATTTTAGAAACCCCATGAAGCTTCCAAGTTCCCCCAAACCCTCAATAAGGAACTGTGGCCTCCTCATAGTCTCACGACCTAAAAAAATGAATAAGTTCGGGCCTTAAATGATTCAGATTTTATGAGAAAAACGAAATGAACACAAATTATTATTATTCTTAACACAGAAATATAGAGATACAATAATAGAGATATAGTAAAACTAGTTTCTATTCAATAAGAAAATGTGTTGAAGCTATAAAATGCAGCGAAAAACAAGCTTGCTAGAATGGTGGTGACTTATCTCTGAGAAGAGATGTGACGGTTGCGCTCATTCGCAAGAATATGGTTACAATGAGGCTCTATAATCCTTTTTACAATAAATAGGAATGGAAAAACCCTATACATACAAATACCTAACCCTAGGAGTTGAAGTGCCAAAAGTCATGTGGGCCCCGTTGGGGTAAGTTAGTACATCAACTTCACATGGTCATAACTTTTGCATACGATATTTTTTTTAGGCGCATGATAGCCCGTTGGAAAGGTATATTTGAGGACTACACATGTTGCGATTATAATCTGACTCCATATATAGTTTGACTATGGCAAGCCCTAAAAGTGTTGTTTAGGGCCTCAAAACGACCCCGATAGTCGGGGACCCGAAAACTAGGAAAAAACTGCCAAACTGGAAAACTACCATAATGAGCCAGTTGGAATAGGTGGGAGCCCACCGAAATCTATCTAGATCAATCATCCCCCATTAGGAAGCAATGATCTCCAATGTGTTGATTTTCCCCATCAAATGAGGAAATTTCTACTGAATTTAGCCCCGGGTGAGCCACTTGCCTTGGTGCAGGAGTTGCCATGATTTGACAACTCGATAAAGCTTGATCCTTTGTTGGCGAGTTCCCTTGACTTGTGTGTCCACAATATGATCACTACATTCTTGTTGCATGCATTCAGGGTTGAGATCTATTGGTGTCAATTGTTATGCTATCTTTGAGGTGTCCAATAATGGTGGGAAATATGGTCGAAGGAGATCCACATTGAACAGTGGGTGCAGACCAAGGAAAGGGGGAATATTGAGCTCAAAAGCATTGTCCCCCACAACCTTGTGACGATGTAAGGTCCATAATGAAGTGGGCGAAGCTTCTGATGGGGACCTGTAAGGCGTTCTTTCTGCAAGTGCAACCAAACTTTGTCTCCCACCTGAAACTTATGTGGCACCCGATGTTGATCATGGCGTTGCTTGTACTTGGAATTGGACTTTTGTAATGAACCTATTGGCAGATATTATGGATCTACTCAATGAACTGGGAGGCTTTTGCAGCTTCAGTTGGAACAGGTGATGAGTCAACTAGGGTGGCCGCAAGAGCTAGTGCAACATCCATGGGACCCAATGGTTGGAATCCCAACCCGACTTGAAAAGGGTTGTGGTCGGTTGAGCTATGTATGGCTCGGTTGTAGCTATTTTGAACATAGGTAAGACTCTCATCCCATATGCGTGGGTGCTTGGAATTGTACATCCGAAGGATATGCACAATCATACGATTGACGACCTTAGTTTGTCCATCTATCTATGGGTGGAAAGCAGTGGATTTGGTGAGATTGGTGTTCAACAGTGACCAGAGGCTCGACTAGAATGTGTTGAGGAACCGACTATCCTGATCTGAGACAATGGTTTGTGGGATTCCAAAATATACCCATACTTGTTCAAAGAAGAGCTTGGCAATGGCTTTTGCTGTGATGATATTCTTGCAGGTGACCAAAATCATCATCTTGGAAAAGCGATCAACCACCACAAAAACACAGTCATTTCCCCTCTTGGTGGACAAAAGGCCTGACATGTAGTCCATCGATATGGATTCCCATGGTCTATAAAGAGTAGGTAGGGGGGTGTACATGCCTTGTTTCTTAGTGGTCAGTTTGGAAATAGCGCAGGCAGTACAAAACTTGATATACTTGTTGACATCCTGTCGAAGTTTCAACCAGTAGAAATGTTTCTGCAACACTTCCGCTGTCTTTTAGACATCGAAGTGTCCTAACACCCGACTATAGTGGCCTTCCCAAATCATATTCTCTCACTCACTTGATGGAACACAAAGATGGCCCAGATGACACAATAACCCGTCCTAAATATGGAAATTAGCGACAACTGAGTTGGCGCCCAACATTTGGTATGTGGTAGTGAAGTCAGGGTCTGTCTCATAGAGGTGGGGCCATCTAGAGGTCTCGTGGTCGTAAAAGTCTAGAACCATGGTGAGTGTCATGAATGGAGATCGTCTGAAGCAGTCAACGACTCGGTTGGTACTACCTATTTTGTACTTGATGTTGAAGTGGAACTACTGCAAGTATGTAGACCACTTCTGATGGCGGTCATTCTACAATTTGCCTTGTGTCTACATGAACTGCAGTGGCTTATGATTTGTGTGGATGACTATCTCCTTCCCAAGAATGTAACATCTCCACTGACAACAGGATTTCACAATGGAGTATATTTCTTTGTCATAAGTAAGGTACTTACGGACAACATTTGATAGTGTCTCACTATGATAGTCCACGGGGTGGTTGTGTTGAGTGAGAACTTCATCCACAGAATAGTCCGCAGGATTTATCTTGATCTCAAAGGGTTGTTGCAGGTCCGGTAATGAAATTACATGGGATAAGAACAAGCACTGCTTTAAATAATCAAACTCTTTTTGTTGGGACATGCCCCACACAAATTTTTTCTTACCACCACCCCTGGTTACTTGGCTGAGGGCCCATGCAATATGGGAGAATCCCAACACAAACCTGCGATAGAAATTGGTAAGGCCTAAGAATATCCAAAGCTCAATGAGTGTGGTTGGGATTGGCCATTCATGGATGACCTGGATCTTGGCTGGATCCACATGCACACCATGCTAATCCATGGTGTAGCCTAGGTATTGGACCCTGTCCATGTCGAAGGAGAATTTTTCCAAATTGGCATATATCTTGTGCTACTACAGGGTATGATGAACCTGTTGAATATGTTTCAAGTGTTCCGCCCAAGTCTTGTTGTAGATGAGGATGCCATCCAGATACACCACTACAAAATTATTGGTGAAAGGTTGCAGGATATCATCCATCATCCTCATGAAAGGTGTTGGAGAATTTTTCAAACTAAAGGGCATGACCAACCATTCAAAAAGACCTTCCTTTGACTTGAAGGCGGTCTTCCATACATCTGTTTGTTCTATTGGGACCTGGTGGTAGCCAGACTCCATATCAATCTTACTGAAGTATTTGTCTCCCTTGAGTTGATCAAGGATATCGTCGATTAGGGAATCGAGTATCGGTTCCAGACTGTGATTTTATTTAGGGCTTGATAATCAATGCAGAGTCGCTAGGTCCCTTCTTGCTTTTGCACCAACATGATTGGGCTCCCATAAGGCTATGAGATGGGATGGATGTGCCCCTTGTGGAGTAGTTCTTGGATCTATCGCTTGATCTCCTCATTCTCTAACATAGAGAGGTAGTAGACTGGCCCAATGGGAAGCGATGCATCGGGGGTCAGATCGATGGGATGCTTGACCTGAAAATGCAAAGGTACCGTAGTAGGTGAGGAGAATATATCTTTGTATTATTTCTCTACTTTGTCCACTTGATTTTGTTTTGTGGAGAGGTCGGTCGGGGAGGCCCTGGATGTGGTTGCAATCTTTCACTCTCTCTGAGAGTGAATCATGAAGAAGAAAAACTTCTCGGTTTGAGAGATGACCTTCCTACATTTCTTGGAAGAGATCAAGGAAATAACACTAGGTAGGACTACCTCAGGTATCCTGTACAATTTCCTATTCAAAGTAATAATGACACTGCGAGACTTAGACTCTTATACTGCATGAAGTTTCCATAAATAATGTTGGCCCAAAAGAACATTACAAACTTTGAGAGGAGAAACATAACACAATACCTCATCTTTGAAGGGCTTGATGTCGTATGACAGAAGACATTGTTGGCTGACACAAAGATCGCTTCCTTGGCGGAGCCATCCAATGATGTAGGGTTGGGGGTGCGGCGTTGTCGGCAGGGGTAGCTACTTGACAACCTATGCTGAGATGAAGTTCTTCTGGCTACCACTATCAACGATAAAGTGAAGTGGTGTGCATTTTACCTACATCTGTGAATGAAAGAGGCACTCTCCTTCTTCTAGCTCGTCTAGTTCACTGAGATGGACCTTGGTGGTAGTTGTTATCACTCTAGGTTCCCTTCTAGGTTGTATCTCAAAGAAGCCTAGTAAATTAGCTAATATCTCAATAGTGTATAATATTCTCTTAATTGGATCAATTCAGATGACTACATCAGACATGCTCTCTCAAGACATGCATAAACATAACCAAATGACAAGGCTTTTAACTATCACTGTTTAGAGGGTTTGTAACTTAAGCGAATGTATGGAGAATTCTTACTATGCCAACAGACTCACACATAAATATATATGAATGGCCAGTCACAATGAGTAAATGATATTTTCAATTCAACTCATCAAAGAAAAGATAGGATAACAACTATCAGGCTTTAAACAAATAGAATAGACATGAATTAAACATCCATGTGAAAATATAGAATAGACAGGAAAATGTGAATCTGAACAAATAATTGCAAAAGAAACTTGTATTAATTGGTATGCAAATGAGAATCTTAAGTACAGAATGTGAAAAAGTCTCCAAAGTCGAACCCTTTGTTCATCAAAAGTTGGTGGCTTTATAGCCCTTACATTAGATATCCAGATCCTAGAATTCTAGATCAAATTTACTAAAAATAGAAAGTCAACAACTGACACAACAAAATAGGAAAGGATCCTATAAAATAGGTCAATTCCTTATCTTCGATGATCTTCATATCCTTATAATCTTCGACAGCTGCAAGAAAACTTCAATGTTGATGGATAAGGCGAAATTGTCGTCTTTAGAAAAACAATTTTTTCCCAAAAATTGAAAACAAATTTTAACTTCTCATCCTTGCTGGGACCTTGAAAGCTAGAACAAACTCCTAAAACTGACGCCCTTAATTATTATCCATCATCACAAACTATCCTCGAGGCATCTGTGTCAAACAATCTTGGACCTATGAAAAAATAGTGTCTCTCTTCCTTGTCAGTGCTTTCGGTGGCTAAGAGAGGCAAAATCTGAGCCTGTTAACCACCGAAATTTGTGTTTTCAGTGGCTAATGAACAGTTGAAATGTTCGCCTAAGCCACCGAAAGTCTCGTCTTAGTGAAAAAATGAAAAAATTGCAAAATACCTTTATCTTAGCTTTAAAACACTTCAGGGTTGATCTTCTGAAGCCTCTACATCTTGAGTGGGTTCTGGAATGGCTGTAGGATTTTTGGTTGCCTCTAGTTCATTCAAATGGATGGTTGCATTTGCTAGGGTTTCAAGATATATAGGTTCTTGAGGCTAAGGTCTTGAAGACATGGCTTGCAACCTCAATAACCTTACTTTTTTCTTCAAATGCATAGCTACTCTCCATAGACTGTTATAGTGCTTTACAATCTTCTTCTTCTTTTTCTTTTCCTTTATATTTTCATGTTCCAATCTCTCTAGCGCTGTACATCAGTCTGAAAATCATTCCAAAATAAGAAGTATCCCCATTCCTTGTTCCTTATTTGCAACAGTTCACAAACCAAGAGTTTAATCAAACCATGATGAGATAATCTACAATCTACCTTGCTAGGTTTGGCTTTGACTTGATGAGCCATATTAGTTAAGCTTCTGTGGAGATAATAAGGCAGATTCAATGGGATCCTTCCAGTGAAATGAATCATCAATTTAAAATGGTAGATCATCACCCTATTGTATCTACCTTCACAAGTTATGTAGACAAAAATTGATTTCAGCAGGTGCTGCCATTTCTCCTCAAGATAGGACAGAGGAATGCCCTTCTTCCATATGAGACACTTGTGCTCTGGATTTAAGTAAGATCTGAATTCAACATCTTTAGTGACAGTATTTTTGAACCAATTTTCTCCTGTCCTTGGAATTTTTGTCACCTCAGCTATGAGAGCTTCATCCACCTAGAATTCATCTTGGCCAATAACTGCCTTTTTCCCATCAAATGTCAAAGCAAAAGCTTATGCTACTTGCTGGTGAGATCCCTGGATCTTTTCACAAAACTTATAGCAGCCAACATCCTTGAAGAGTTGGCACACCTCAGTGTGTGATTCAAGGTAGCATATATCATCCAGCTCTTTCCTGAGGTTAGGTTCTCCTCTCTTCGTCTGCTAGATTGTTTCTCTACACTTGCAAATGAAAATTCGGGCTCAAGGAAGGACAAACTCAACACAAAATTAGGAAATCTTGGACTCGTTCAAAGGCAAAGGCAAGATATGAGGGATATGAGAGGACAATACAAATTTCAAATGATTATAAATTCAGTTATTCGAGAGGTGGAGGAGAATAAGAACACGTGATCTCTGGAGTTTAAATAATTTGAAAGATGCGTAAGGAGTTTAGATCCGAAATGGTAGGAAAGGAAAAGGGTTTAGTAGATCTAGGGTTAGATTTAGTAAAATCAAGTCATAATGACTCTTTAACTCCCCTTACCAAGTCATGTTCGACTTCCTTCCATCATTTTGGAAAATAACAGTTGTACTTTGACAACTGAATGATTTTGAAATGACCTGCTAACCATTTAAAACATGCCTGTACTTTCAGTGGATAAGAAATCCCCGAATTTCATGTTTAAACCGCTGAAAGATAAGGCTTTCGGTGGCTTAGAAGCATTTTTGGGAAAGTGCTTAGCCACCGAAACCTGAGTTCTGATTTTTTCGAAGGAAAAACCAAATCAAATGTTTTTCAAACTTTTATTACAAACATAAGGCTCTAAAAAATGAACCTTAAAAATTTTTAAAAGTATTTTTCAATGACTTCTTATCACCTAAATAAACAAAATTAACTATGTTATTTTAGGAGATAACAGTAGCAACGATTGCTCTGGGTTCTGCATCAATGATCTGTCTCCCCCTTTATGTTTCTGACTCAGATTCAGAACCCACATCTGATTCAAAGGCTTTCACCTCAGCCACCAACGATTACTTTGAGCAACAATGAGCAATGTTATGCTAAGGGCTCTTATGGAAGTTGTACCACTTACCGATATATTTCTTTGTCTTTTTGGTGTCCTTCTTTGCTTGCAACCTCGACTGGTTGTCCTGAGGTTGTCCGTATTTGCTTTGTCCTTTGTTTTGTGGGTTTGGGATACCCTTTACTTGCTTTTTATGTGAGGGGTTCCCCGACCCAAATTGTCGCGTCTTTTCTTTAAGATTTTGCTCTATTTTGACGACATATCGATAGGTCACACCCAAGGATGATATGTCTAAAAACTCCATTTCAGCCTGGATGTATCTATGTAGACCACCACGATACTTGAGCACCTGATGTCACTCAGAATATTTGATACCCAACTTGGTGTGCAAGGTTTGGAAGATATTTGTGAACTCTGGCACTGCTTGGTCTCTTTCCTGCCGCAATGTGGTCCATTTTGTATACAGGTCGTCATAACTTCCGATAGGGTAGTATTGTTCCTTGATAAAATCCATGAAGAACTACCAGGTGACTGTGACTGTAAATAATGAGGGTTCATCTGTTTCCTTTTGCTCACAGAAAATCTCCCACCAATATTTGACATCGGGAACGACTTTGAGGAGCACAAACATAATAATTTCTCTGTTCGAAAAGTTATGGAAAAAAAAATACCCTTCTAGCAGATTCGACCATTTTTCTACAACATCTGCATCTAAATGACCTTCAAATATGGGAATATCAAATTTGATTTGTACCTTGAAGGGGGTGGCACCTCCGTTTGAGGAATATGCATCGCCTGTTGGTAGTCGTTGAAGGATTTGTGCAAAACTATCCATCATCTCGTTCCTCTGTTGCATGAGGGATTCCTCAAGCAACATTTTGAAAGGATATCCTATCCGGTCATCTTTCTTTTCTCCTACCATGAAAGGTCCCTTGGACATGCGATATCTTTTTTCCTCAAGAGAAAAAAACTTGAGACTCGATTCTTTGTACCCTGACCTCGTCGGGGACACGCATTAAGAACGACAAGGAGCAGACCGCTCTGATACCACTGATCCAGATTTTATGAGAAGAATGAAATGAACACAGATTATTATTATTCTTAACACATAAACACAGAGATACAATAACAGAGATATAGTAAAATTGGTTTCTATTCAATAAGAAAATGTGTTGAAACTATAAAATGTAGCGAAAAACAAGCTTGCTAGAATGGTGGTGGCTTATCTCTGAGAAGAGATGTGACGATTGCGCTCATTTGCAAGAATATGGTTACATTAAGGTTCTCTAAGATTTTTTACAATAAACAGGAACTTCAAAACCCTAGACATCCAAAAGCCTAACCCTAGGAGATGAAGCGCCAAAAGTCATGTGGACCCTGTTGGGGTAAGTTAGTACAAAAACTTCCCGGGGCCGTAAATTTTGCATACGATCTTCGTTTTAGGTGCACAATAGCATGTTGGAAAGATCTATTTGAGGAACACACATGTTGCCGTCATAATTTTAATCTATCTATAGTATGATTGTAGTGAGCCCTAAAAATGTTGTTTAGCGCCTCAAAACGACCCTAGAAGTCGGGGACCTGAAAACTAGGAAAAAACTGCCAAATTGGAAAACTGCCAAAATGAGCCAATCGGAATAGGTGGGAGGCCACCAACATCCATATGGATTATTCTAGCAGCCACAAATCCCCCAAGGAGATATCACGACCTCTCTAAGTGCCCATGTATCTACAGTAAGATAAATTAGTCCCTTTAGGAGACACCACAAACTTCTCCACTCAAATCACTGACTCCCAATTGAAGACAAAACAAAGACAATACTTCAATGATGACATTGGATTGATCCTCTGCTTGTTTACCTAGGGTGGATATTGCACCACCAAAACTAAACTCAAATGGTGGAAGGGTTTTTTCAAAACCCCAACAAAAACTTTGCTCTCAGGAGCACTATGAATAAGAGATCCAATCATAATGTCAAAGTGAATCTCTACCTCTCATTTTATTCTTCTTCTGAGCCTTCTAGATATTTCCCCTTTTTTACCAAATCAAACCTTCCCTTATTTCCCCTTAAATTTTCACTTAAACATTAAAAATTACTTTTTAATGTTTAAATAATTAATTGTTTATCTTTTTATTTCATGTCACTTTAGGATATTGACATCTTCTAACCTAGTAACACTAAATAAATCTTCATGACTCCCTTTTTCTACTGATTATAGCCTACAAGAGTCGTATAAACTACTAAGTCATCCTCTATCAAAGTTAGGAGGAAGGAGACATCACAATCCTCCCTTCCCGAGATTGTTTGTACCCAAGCAACCCAAAATCAGGATGTTGCAAATTCTTCCCTCCCTCCCAAGTGGCATCCTCAGCGGGAAAATCCTTCCATGCAACCAGATACTTTGGATCACTTTTCTCCTCAACCTCGTCTCTCTGACATCGATAATCCTCTCAAGAGTCAAAACAAACTACCCTTCCTTGTCCAATGGAGGAATATTTGTGGAAGTGGTTACTTGTTGTCCCAATGTCTTCTTGAAGAAAGACACATGGAAGATGTTGTAGATCCTCCTACCCTATGGAAACTCCAGCTCATACACTACTTCTTCAATCCTCCTAATCACCATGTACAATTCGTAGAATCATGGATTTAGTTTCTCTGTGCCACTTCTTTTCAATGAGGACTATTTATAGGGCGAAAACCTGAGAAAGACTAAGTCCCCAACCTCAAAGTTGTGTTCCACCCTATGCCTATGTACATACATCTTTTGTTGATTTTGAGTGACCTGGAAGTTCTCCTTTAGGAATCTCAATATATCATGGCTCTCCTGCAACCAATATTTTTCCTTAGGGGCCCTGCTCTCCCCAAACTCTAAGTCCACAAATGATGGGGCATCATAGCCATACAATTCCCTGAATGGGCTCATCCCAATGGAAATGTGATGAGTGGTGTTGTAGCAATACTCCCCGAGGTGAAACCATTTTATCCATGTACTTTTCTTCCCTGACACATAATTCCTCAGGTAACCCTCAATCCACTTGTTCACTATATTGGTCTACCCATCTATCTGGGGGTGATAGTTGGTACTAGGTGTCAACTCCATCCCAAATAACCTGAACAACTCCTTCCAGAATGCACTGAGAAACCTATTATCTCGATCATTGACTATGTTCCTCACAAGACCATGTAGTCTGAAAACCTCCCTAAAGAATATGTCTTCTACCTAAGATGCATTGTACTCTAAAGGAATGGAAAATAAGTGTGGATATTTGGTCAACTTTTCCACCACCACGTAGATACAGTCCTTTCCATGTACCTTCTGCAACCTTGTAAGGAAATCTATGGAAATTCTTTCCCACTTCTGCTCAAGAATTGGCAATGGCTAAAGTAGTCC
The DNA here is from genome assembly GCA_010110895.2 of Picea sitchensis. NCBI lineage: Eukaryota > Viridiplantae > Streptophyta > Pinopsida > Pinales > Pinaceae > Picea > Picea sitchensis. Next base: position 242,448 of record SNQJ01S0007133.1, read on the forward strand.
TACAAGATGTGTAAGCTCTGACTTGTTCTTCTGACAATTCATGCACTCTTTCACATATTGAAGCATGTCCTCCTTGAGACCCTTCAAAGAGAATCTCTCCCTCACTTACTTTTAGGTCTTCAGATTCCTCGGGTGCCCTGTTAGTGGTGCATCATGTACTGCCCTCAAAATATTATCCTTGAGTGTGGACTTGGGGAAAAGATAGATCCTACCTTTGTAGTAGGTGATTCCATCCACTAACTTGTACTTGTCATCCTAGATAATTCCCTCCATAATCTCACAAGAGAATACATTCTTGGAGCACTCCACCAAGAGAATGAACTTCCAGTTCATTGAGATATTTGTCATGGAGAAGGCTGCAGGTCTCCTGGATAGGGCGTTAAAAAATATGTTCTTCTTTCCCTTTACATACTCAATGTCAAAATCATATTCTTGTACGTTACTCACCCATTTATGCTGCATCTGTTTTAGGTCTTGTTGCTCCAAGAAATATCTCAAGTTGTTGTGGTGAGTCCTAACCACAAAGCATCCTCCCACCATATATTGTCTGAACTTGGCCAATGCATGCATGATGAATAGTGTCTCATTATCATAGATAGGATAGATCTTCTATATCTCCCTCAATTTCATTCTCTCGAAGGCTACGTGGTGTCTATTTTTCATCAACATTTCTCCTATCCCCTCACTATATGCATCACACTCTAGTACAAATGGTTGTGAGAAATATGGGAGTGCTAACACTAGGAAAGTGTTCATCACCTTCTTCATTATGTTGAATGCTACATGTGCTTCCTCTTACCATCTGAATACTCCCTTCTTGGTGAGGTCTATCAATGGTGCACCCAGTTGTGAAAACCCTTTCACAAAGCACTTGTAATAGTTTCATATCCCAAAGAATCCTCATAGGTCTGTAAGTGATCTGGGGGTGGGCCAATCTAAAATCAT
>SNQJ01S0007134.1:4255-50838 GCA_010110895.2 Picea sitchensis
GGGACTATAGCTTTTCCGTTACCTAGTCAATTTACGTTGAACACATATTAGTTAACCACTTTTCTGCAATATATTACAAAGTTTTCTAAAATTTTATATTAAACTTAATTTTTTTTATTAAAGGAAAACAAATATTTACATTCATTTTTTTATTTTTTAATTGGTCTATAGACTATTATGGAACTTAATTGTTTCCCATGTATGTTAATTTTTTAACTTATTTGTAAAATTATAAAAAAATATTTTTTCATAAATAATTTGAAAATTTTATAAACTCACCATTTCTAAGTGATACAAAACTTCTAAGTTAATATTTGAACCAATCAAAATTCAACAAAATTTTATAAACTCACCATTTCTAAGTGATACAAAACTTCTAAGTTAATATTTGAACCAATCAAAATTCAACAAAATCTGACAAATAATATATTTTATAATATTTTTTCAACAAAATTTGAGAAATAATGTATTTTATAATATTTGATCATACAAAACTTCAAGTCTGTATATTATTTGAAGCAATCAAAATTCAAGTAAGAACATGAGAAATAATGTATTTTTCATATGAACCTATAAAAAAAACTAGAGAAACAATTTATTTTTAATAATAACTTTAGAAAGCTCACGATTTTCCAATGTACGAAAGAAGAATTCGTTTTCTTTAATTTTCCTCATTTATGTTGATCGGTCATGATAAAAAAACCTCATACATCTATATTATAGAATTTAAAAATTTAAACATCTATATTATAGCATTTAAAAATTTAAAGGAAAACTTGAGAAATTTAAAGTGTTTTTGATATTAAAGTAAGTCCAAATTCTATCCACCTCATTAAGAAAATTTTACTAGATCAAAAAGTTGTCCAACCTCTTCCATACCCTTGCCTTCCCAACCCAATTATTCCTCCAACAAGCCTTGCTTCCTCATTTTTATACTTAAATAATCTATAACTCTTGCAAACCCTCCCCTACCTAGACTTGCCCAAAGTAAAATTGAGGTCTTTCCCAACTATGACCTTGTTCTCAATTAATTACTTCAACTACCCTTATAAGGGTCATAATAATTTAAAACTAAGAGCCCATGACCAATACATTATTGTAGTGAAAGAAACAAATTGACATAAGGATAAAGATTTTTTTCCACTATGTAAACATTCCACCGAAATTACCATCATATATAATGCAATGAAATCCCAATCCTTAAATAATCATTTAACCCTTATATAACGTTATTACTTTTCCTCATTATTCCATGAATAAAAAATACATCTAGATTATGAACTTCCACCAACTTAGCCAAAGCAAATATTTTTTACGCTGGTGAACCCTCTTTAATTATAAAAAAAAACAATAATTTTGAAACCCTAGAAGGGACATGTCCTACTCTAACGATTTGTACTACTTTCTCTTTCTTTGTTGAATCTCAATCAAGGCTTTTTCCTATGCATGATGCAATAACATACATATCCTCCGAACAAAGGATGGACTGGTGTCCTTAATAGAATCTAAACCAATCTCCCCTACAACTTCCTTGCCCCATCCATCCTTGTTTACTTTCTTTGGTTTTATAGAATACCTATGATCCAGGTGGATATCGGTGGCCACCCACCTATTTCAACTGCTTCAAAACAATCTTCTGGAAACTTACTATTTTTAGCAGTTTTTTGGTTCCTAAACTTACGAGGCCAATTTGAGGGCCTAAATGAAGTTTTTCAGGATTGAGAACCTTAATTATAATTTAAGGCTCTAATTTGTCCCCCAAAATGAATCTCCTCGACGATAACTTTCCAACGAGCTATCGTGCGGCCCAAACGAAGATTGTATGCCAAAGTTATGCCCCCGGGAAGTTGATACACCAAACTACCCAAAACAAGGTACACAAAATTGTTGGCTTTTCATCTTCCAGGATCAGGGTTTTGGATTTTATTTATGTTAAAAAGGCCTTTGGAGCCTCATTGTAATAATCATCTTCTTGCGAATGTGAGTAGTCGTCACATCTTTTCTCAAAGATAAGATGCCACCATTCTAGCAAGTCTTTCACTCTATATTTCTACAGTTTTGTACATTTCACTCATTAATAGAAATTGTGTATTACTGTATCTTTGTGTATTAGATATATGATATATCTCTGTACATTTCTTTATTATATCTCCGCTCTCATTTCGTGCCGAAAATAATCTAGATCAACTTATTAGCTCATACGTGAGGAAACCAGAGGTGAATACCGCGAGTGCCAAAAATATCTCAACTGTTGAAATTATGAATCCCCCCTACCATCCTATGTTTTCTTGTATCCACATGGCAAGAGTGACCACTACCAGGCCTCCCATGCATAAAATGAAGAAGTACAAGTTAAAAAAATTGGATATAAGCCTCCTCTCTTTTGGATCCTTTTCATCAAATTGATCGACCATGTGCATTGATAACGAAGCTCTCACGCCGCCTTGTTACGAGGAAAATCTCTCTATATCTAGGGGTAAACCACAACAGACATAAATGACTACAAAAATCAACTCTAATCTCAGGTGTGCTATATAAAAAAACATGCTAGCACGACAAGATAAAAGGCCTACCTTGTCCAGACGTTCGATGAAGTCCACCGTTGAACACTTGACTCAAAGCAATACACCTGCAACTTGTCCTCAACAACCAAGAAATACAAGCATATGGTGATAATATATAATGTTAACACATTCAATAGCATAATCCATCAACATTCATAGCAAATACGCCCATGGAATAACAATTAAAATATTTGCAACATATTAATTGGACGAGAAAAGAGTATTTCTATTAAAATGTAATCAACAAAAGTAAATGAATTACAAACTTCCGTGTCGGCACGGTTCGGAACTGAGAAACTAAGTCCCTTATAGTTAAGCCTCCACCACTTCAATCCTCCACCAAAGGCAAGTTGATATAAGAGAGACAATGAGATTCTCAATCATGTAGGGAAGAGCTTGGGGGATGAACAATGTGTTCAGACTTAAAAGGACAAAGGGATGCAGACTCAATATGAAGTGACTAATTTCTCCAGAGTAACTTTTCTCTCAAAGTTGAATTCTTCTCCCCTTTTCCATAGCTCGGATTTGGTCTATTTGTAGCCTTCAAGTGGAACTGAAGGGTCGATTCAGAACGTTTCTAGTATATGGAAGGTCAAGGATCATGGATCTCATGACGTGACATGGAAACACGACACCATTTTTTAATTTAGGAAACAAATCCCGATGTACGCGGGCTGTAGTGGTGCAACCTATGTATACACATGCTGTACTATAGGCAGGGCGCGTATATGTGGAAAAATAATGCTTTTAGCTATGGGATTTGCAGAAAGGGACTTCAAGTCTCCATAGGGAAATGGAAAAAGGCCTTAAGGGCAAGTTTGCATGGGGTAAGGCAAATATTTCTATAACAGATGCCCCCTAATGTGTGAGGTCAGAGGAGTATCTGCGATGGCCGAAATACATTATAAAACCAAGTGGAGTAATGGGGACCCAACTAGAAGAACTAGTTTCTCATTACAATCTGTACTGACTTTGCACACATGGCTGCCAATTTGAATTACACTGCAGATCCATGTGAAAATATACCAAACAGTTGCCCATGGCCATGAATAGGAAATACAAAGGTGGCTACATGCCAAAGGCTATCATAGTCATGAACAAGGCCCAGTAAACCAATCTCAAAATCAATCTGAAGATATTTGTATACAATGGAGTATAATCTGATCTCCCATGATCACTGAAGTCACCTAGGTACTGGTCCAATGAAAGGTAGGAAACAACTCAGGAATGATGCAACTATAAACTGATGTCTTCAAGTATTCTACACAATCCGCCAAAGGTGCAAGTCTACATCATGTGAATAAAGGATTTGAGGTCGAACACAATGAGATTTCGTTTGATCACTGGTCATTAAGGTATACCATTAACAAACGTGAGACAACCTACTGATGATGAAAGTAGGTATCAAGGTATCGAGTACATTCTTACAAGTGTGAATAAAGGAGTCGGGGTCGAACACTAGAAGAATCCATCGATCATGAGACAATGATGTATTCCCAACTGTCGATGGCGAGAGAACCTGCCACTAATGATTGCAAGCCTCTAGGTACTCATAGGAATCTAGGTCTCGTCTCCAGAATAGATGAGTTGAAGTCGATGGAAGGAGACCCACTGAAAGGAGAGCATTAAGGCATCTCTCATCATTCAACATGAGGTACAAAGAAAGAGCTTGATGTTTTGGAGGAAATCGGACGAAGAACATGTTCTATAACCAACGATCCTGTGCGTCTTTTGCGTGTGTTAGGTGCAAGTGGTACATGAAAAAGACCCTTTGAATAGAAACCAATAAGGAAACCCATCAACAAAGGCGAGGAAACAACTAATAAGGCTAATGGAATCCAAGACATTGCACGAATCCCAATGTGTGAATAGATGTCTTGCCGTTGAACACAAGGGAAACCACCCAATCAACGACCAATGATGAAATGTCGACTGCTGGGTTCAAGGTTACCTACCAATGGGGAAAGTAGGACCAGGGTGCGCAATAGGACTACAACTTCATGTGATTCTGAGACACATTGAGGGTATGTCTAACATGCAAAGTCATGAGTTTTGAGGAATGGCTGACACAGGTTGATAGACATCCTTTGAATAAGAGCATGAGACATATGGAAGACTCTGGTAGCATAAATTCAATGATGAAACTTTGAGATGTAGGAGGCATCAATCAAACTCTCCGTAGGGATTGGAAGAGTAAACAGTCGGGGGAGTAAACTCTCTGTAACGAGCTCAGCTTCCTAAGGTCATGCTAAACCCAAAATTTTGATGACAAGTGGACTAAAAATTTTTGTGCTTTGTTCAAAGCCGACACGATTGTTGCCAATATAAGATAATATTTTCTTCCCGCCCATATTTTTTTGTTTTTTCATAGTCAAATGAATGCTATGATACAAAGGAGGAAACGAGTTTCGCAAGTAAGAAAAACTAGTTCTAGCAGTGGAACATACCAATGCTCAATGCAAGGAAGTGCATGCGGGAGATGGACACTCGGGGGAATGTTTTCTCTTGGGTATAGGGTGTCAAGATGCAAAGAATATAAATGAGGCTCTGCTTTGTTGAGGGTGAAAACTGCTGACGTGAACAACTTATAATGTAAAAACGAGAACCAACAATAGGCTCAATACTGCAAGCAATGGCATGAGATGCAATGACAACTTAATGCCAAAAAATGTCCCTTTTCATAATCTTAGTATACTTGGTTTGAAAAAGGGACAAACTTGCACCAAATAGACATCCTTTCAAATCCAATTTATGAGTGTGAAAGAGACAAGTTCACTCGGCAATATTTTCTCTTTTTGAAGATGAATCAGAAAAGAGCTTAACCAAGACTCATGACCTTTCAAATCCAATTAATGAGTGTGAAAGAGACAAATTCACTTGACAATATTTTTTTCTTTTTAGACGAGTTGGAAAAGAGATTAAATCAGACTCATTAGGGGCTTTCTAGGCGACATCTCATGGGGGAGGCCATGACTCGCATGCAAGATTTCTGTGAAAGGTCAACATCTTACGAATAGCTGACACAAGCTTGGGAAAACCCAAAGCTCTCCAAGTCGAGGAGGATAAAGTGATAGCAGAGTTCACCTTCTCCACAATATATTGGATAACGTCTCTTACTTGAAAAGGTATAGGAGGAGGTGTTGGATACCCTACAAGACCATCCCAGTGAAAGGGAACCTCTCCAAGACTTGGAGGGAGAGTACTCGGGGAGAGTAAAACTCTCTCTTGTTCAGAAGGTGTAGTACTATAAATGCTAATGACATGGTTGAAGGAGGCATCACCCTCCAAAAGAAGAGTTGGATTGACTGAATAATGCATCGATACAACCACTTATTCAACCGTTGGTTGAATAGGATGCGAGACAACAGGGCTAGGAGATGCATCACCCTAAAAAATAAAAGTGTGGTCAGGTGATGGTTGCATCAGCATGACTGGCATGTAAATCGAAGGAGAAACCTAGTGTACGGAAACCAAAGACGAATCAGAACCCGAAGGGCCCCTAGGTGAGGAACACACTTCTGGTATCCCAACAGTAGCATGATACAAATGAGTAAGGTGATCTCCTTCACAAATCCTACAAAGGAACTTGGGCTTATGTCTTACACGTCTAGGTTTCTCAATCGTATGAATGCTCCCAATGTCATTCACAATGGTTGGCGACATGCTCTTAGCGTTACTAGCAGAGGATGGAGATGTGATGTCAGGATGGCTCATGGAGACTGGAGTGGTGCCCCCGGCATGACTTGCAACGACTGGTTGCTGGTCTTCAACATGACTTGCAAAGGTTATCAACCAATATCCAACATGACTAGTAGAGGTTGGTGATGGAATTCTAGTATGACTTGCAGTGACTGGACAAGTAGCAGAGGTGAGTTGTGGCGTTTGAGACCAAGGTCCCGGGAAAGACTAGTTTTGAGACATTGCAGGCTAGGAAGGGTATTGGTTTCCACCCTGTCCCTGTCTGGAAAGATAGTATCCTCCGCCTAATTGATCCATAGAGGTTTGTACATGCATCATCACTAAGGCAGATGTCTGTGAAGAGACAAAAGCATGATAAGGATTAGTCAAGTGAGGATATATGTTTCCCCCATGTGAAGGGGTTTCGTGAAGAGGTTATACCATACCATAAAATTGATTCCCTTTGTATGAAATACCAGAGGACATATGGGGACCCACCACGGGAAAAGTATTCATGGAAACTAGCATGGCAGATGAAGGATACAAAGACGGGGTGAAATAAGTAGAATAACCACCCATTTGAGCACTGGCTCCTGAAAAAATGTGGCTAGGAATGGATCCGTAAGAGGGGAGATTCCAACCCCCCACAGTGAGAGTTGGTTGAGGGACAAGACTCTTATCAAATGAAGATGTGGACAACGGAGTCACAAAGCCTCCAGATCCAAAACTAGGATTCATATAAGCGGGCAAGGGAGAGGATGGAAAGGGTGAAGGCATGTTTGGCATATCAATAGGAAAATGATTAGAGACCCAAGGCATGGACTGAGTATCATAATTATGCATACCATTATGAAAAGTGGACGGATTCATACCCATGAAATGAGTGAATATCATGGGGGAAGTAGCGATAAATGAGGGAGTCAAAGGAACTCCACTATCCATGATATTGACAACTCAAGGAAAGATATAAAATCCTAAGGTCAACTAATAATCAAAGAGCACACCAAAATAAAATCAAAATGCCAATATGCACACAAACATTATCAGTGGTTGAAAAAGGCCTCCCTCTCTAAAGTAGGTATGCCTCGCCCAAGAGGGGCTTGAGACTCCTCTGCTAAAGATCAGAGGTATCAAAATTAGTTATAAGGGCCCTCATGGGCTTAACAACCAGTCGGTCAGATCCCCCCGAAGAGGTAATCCTCCATAAAGGTTGGGTGCTATTTGACCCTTATGTGACCCAGGGTACCTGTAGAATAACCCCTACAAGTAACCTATGTGGTACCTAAGTCAAGAAACTAAGAAACCATGATATAACCGATGCACAGACGAACAGTCATAAGTCAAGTCCACCATATGGGTAGGGTAACAAAGCTCGAAACCTTGAAAGCACCGCCTCTCAAAGAGGTAAGGGTACTAGCAAGATCCCCATATACGAATAGATCCCCAGAAATATATATGACTCGAAGAAGGTATCAGGGGGATATCCCTTCAACCAACCTCACACGACCTTGTGCTTAACTCTAGTGTAAGCGGAGCCTCCTGATATTACCAATTATACAATGGATTTCACCTCTCCCTTAGTCAGACACATATGTTGATTTAATAGACTTGGAGAAGTTTACTCACAAAATCCTATTCCAAGGCTCTAAATCCTAAGCTAGTTTGTGCACCCTAGAAAAATAAAATCGTTACTAATCAATTTTGAATTATAGCGTTGCTTTTAGTTTCCTTGCCTACTCAAAAAGGTGCGGTCTTGAAACGATGTTATGACTCAACAAGTAAATAAATAAATATGAATACAATGCAAATTCCTAACTTCAATTCTCAATAAATGATATTCTTTTCAAAATGCAATTCTCAATTCAGTTTTGCAATTCCAAATAAAATGCAATCTTTCTTTACATGTACTAAGATAAATGACAAAGACTCAAGAGATCAAAATGCCAACAATGTAAAATGCCTAATATTTTTGTATTTTCAATATATAAAAGAATGAAAATGCAAGGACTGAACAACAACTTGATATAAAAACTCTACTGTATGTAAACAAAGACAAACTAAGTAGGATATCAAGAAGAAAAACACCTAGACCAAGATGCAAGGGAAATCAAATGAAAAGGATGGTGAGAAAGGCACCGCCCAAAAAATTCAACCAAAGAAAGGTTTCTTGTCATTCAACAGACACTTAACAGTCATAACAGAGACCCAAGAAGACTCAACAATCATCAAAACCTACCTAACACCCATCAAACCCAACAACCAAACAACAAAGGGTGATGTATGCAATTTTTCAAGTGCGTATATACGCCTCTTGCAGAAAGACAACACGCGTATGTATGCGACTGCCAGGCAAAAACCCGCGTATATGTGTCAAAACATAGTCAGGATAAGGAGAAGGCCAAAAAACTCAGACTTAGAATGAACAAAAGCTGTCAAGCAGTCATATGACAAGAAACTCAATATAAACTAGAAAAATCTAAGGAGAAAAACACTCCAAACCCCGAAAAAGAAGATTATTTCCCCAATATGGTTGCCAATTATGTTACAAGGAAAATCTCTCTATGGCTAGGGGTAAACCACAACAGATGGAAATGACTGCAAAAATCAACTCTAATCTCATGTATGCTATATAAACAAATATGCTAGGAAGACAAGATAAAAGGCCTACCTTGTCTAGACGTTTGATGAAGTCCACTGTTGAGCACTTGAGTCAAAGCAATACACTTGCAACTTGTCCTCAACAACCAAGAAACGCAAGCATATGGTGATAATATATAATGTTAGCACATTCAATAACACAATCCATCAACATTAATAACAAATACACCCATGGACTAACAATTCAAATATTTGCAAGATATCAATTGGATGAGAAAAGAGTATTTCTATTAAAATGTAATCAATAGAAGTGAATGAATTACAAACTTCTGTGCCGACACGGTTCGAAACCGAGAAACTAAGTCCCTTCCAGTTGGGTCTCCACCACTTCAATCCTCCACCAAAGGCAAGCTCATATAAGAGAGACAATGAGATTCTCAATCATGTAGGGAAGATCTTGGGGGCTGAACAATGTGTTCAGACTTAAAAGGATAAAGGGATGTAGACTCAATATGAAGTGAATAATTTCTCCAGAGTAACTTTGCTCTCAAAGTTGAATTCTTCTCCCCCTTTTCCATAGCTCGGATTTGGCCTATTTGTAGCCTTCAAGTGGAACTGAAGGGTCGAGTCCGAACGTTTCCAGTATATGGAAGGTCAAGAATCATGGATCTCGTGACGTGATGTGACATGGAAACCTGACACCAATTTTTAATTTTGGGCACAAATCCCGATGTACGCGGGTTGTAGTGGTGCAACCTACATATATGCATGATGTACTATAGGTAGGGTGCTTATATGTAGAAAAATAATGTTTTTAGCTCTGGGATTTGCAAAAAGGGACTTCAAGTCTGCATAGGGAAATGGAAAAAGGCCTTCTAGGCAATTTTTCATGGGGTGAGGCAAATCTTGCTATAACAGATGCCCCCTAACGTGTGAGGTCAGAGAAGTATCTGTGATGGAGGAAATACATTATAAAACCCAGAAGTGGAGTAATGGGGACCCAACTAGAAGAACTAGTTGCTCATTACAATATGTACTGACTTTGCACACATGGCTGCCAATTTGAATTACATTGTATATCCATGTGAAAATATACCAAACAACTGTCCATGGCCATGAATAGGCAATACAAAGGTGGCTACATGCCAAAGGCTATCATAGTCATGAACAAGGCCTAGTAAACTAGTCTTAAAATCAACCTGAAGATATTTATATACAATGGAGTACAATATGATCTCCCATGATCATTGAAGTCGCCTAGGTACTAGTCCAATGAAAGGTAGGCAACAACTCAGGAAAGCTGCGGCTATAAACTGATGTCTTCAAGTCTTCTACACAATCCGCCAAAGGTGTAAGTCTACATCATGTGAATAAAGGAGTTGAGGTCAAACACAATGAAATTTCGTTTGATTACCGGTCATTAAGGTATACAACTAACAAACACGAGATAGCCTACCGATGATGAAAGTAGGTATCAAGACACCAAGTACATTCTTACAAGTGTGAATAAAGGAGTCAGGGTCGAACACTGGAAGAATCCACCGATAAGGAGACATTGATGTATTCCCAACTATCGATGGCGAGAGAACCTACCACTAATGACTGCAAGCCTCTAGGTACACATAGGACTCTAGGTCTTGTCTCTAGAATAGATGAGCTGAAGTCGATGGAAGGAGACCCGTTGAAAGGAGAGCATTAAGGAATTTCTCATCATTCAACACGAGGTACAAAGCAGGAGCTTGATGATTTGGAGGAAATCGGACGAAGAACATGTTCACGAACCAACGACCCTTTGGATCTTTTGCGTGTGCCAGGTGCAAGCGGTACAGGAAAAAGACCCTTTGAATATCAACCAATAAGAAAAAATGCTTAGAAAGGCGAGGAAACCACCAATAAGGCTAATGGAATCCAAGACACTACACGAATACCAATGTGTTAATAGATGTCTTGCCGTCGAGCACAAGGGAAACCACCTAGTCAGCGACCAATGATGAAATGTCTACTGTTGGGTTGAAGGTTACCTACCAATGGGGAAGGTAGGACCAGGGTGTTGGAAGATTGGTTGTTGTCATTGATGTCAACTCTAGTCATTGGTTGTAGTCATTGATGTCAACCCTAGCCATTGGATTTTGGACCCAACAATTGATCGAAGTAGAAAGACATGAAGGAAATTACACATGTAGGTACAACACCCATGGATGGATAGTATAAGTCACGCCGCTTCTGATGGTATGTGGCACGTCACGTGGATCCCCACGATTGATGAGAAATGAATTTTTGAAGATGACAATGTGAATTGAAGAGGAAACTACATGTCGACCCTAATGTTAAAAGGAAGTGACATAAAGGGTATAAATACATCTCATTATACATTCATTTTTCAACACACATAAGTTTGTTAATGAACAAGGAGATATAATTCAAATTTTGGAGGAAATATGAAGTAAAGAAGGTCGAATTTCAAGGGACGATGAAATCTTTTGGTGATGTGTTCTAAGGTATGTTATTTACAGGTCATCTTACCATTTTCCCTATAATTTTTTTTCTAGAACTATTTAGATGGTAAAATTTTTGGTAAGATGACAAGTAAATAAATGGTAACATGACTAAAAAATTAGGAAACACGACTCAAAAATTAGGAAATTGGACTCAAAAAGTTTGTGCTCTGTTCAAAGGCAACATGACTACTGCAAATATAAGATAATATTCCCTTCCCACCCGTCTTTTTTTGTTTTTTCATAGTCAAATGAATGCTATGATACAGAGGAGGAAATGAGTGTCCCAAGTAAGAAAAACTAGTTCCAGCAGTGGAACATACCTATGCTCAATGCAAGGAGGTGCATGCAGGAGATGGACACTCAGGGGAATGTTTCCTCCTGGGTATAGGGTGTCAAGCTGCAAAGGATATAAACGAGGCTCTGCTAGCAGACTTGCAGAGGTTGCTGGTATTCAACATGACTTGCAGAGGTTGTTGACCAATCTCCAACATGACTAGAAGAGGTTGGTGATGGAATTCCAGTACGATTTGTAGTGACTGGACTGGTGGCGGCGGTGAGTTTTGGAATTTGAGACCAAGGTCTTGTTGAGGGGTCCAAAATCCATTTAGCTCAATAGCATGAACCAAACCCACCATCAAGGCCCAATTATACTCTACAACGTTTGATAGTGGAATGGTTCTCCAGATTTTTCGATCCAACCAAAGAATCGATGGGCTTTACGTAGTGATTGACATGATATCTTCTTATGAAAGTTCCTCCTTCAGTTTAAACGTTCTCTTTTTTGTATTTTTTTTTATTAGATGGGTCTGATAACAAGATGTGTGCTGGTATAAACTAGCTGGTAAAAGGGGAAATCTTAACTACTGAAGAAGGCTGAGCTTGTGATAACCATTGTGCTCAAGCATGCAGACAAAGATTTTCACACCTGTGACAAGCCTAGTACTAATACATTAACTTGCTGGTATTTCAATTATTGACTGAGGTACAATTATTGAAAGAAAACATACATGCAATAAAATGATGGCAAGAAAAATAGTTTCCTTAGCTCTAATCATTAATCACGCATTAACACAACAATTTTCTTTCTATCATTAGAGACAAGAACTAAATTTTTTTTGAATCAACTAACTTATCAATAGATTCAGAAACTCTTACTCATTACATCTTCCATTCATGAAATAAATTCGGAAGTAATTCCTCCTCAGATCCAATCACACACACCTTTGATGCAAAACATAAATTTGTCTCCGGTCCTAAAAAAGACTTCTCAATTAAGATAGTTCTGAAATAGTTCTTTACAATCCAAAAATGAGGGTCTTTTCCAAACCATCGACCTTTTCTAATAGGTCTATCCTCTTATTTATAACAAATCATTAACTAAAAATAACTATCAAAAGTGAGAGCTAAGTAAACAAAACATTGCCACATGGTGCTTCCATCCCTCTATTTTCTAAGAGTCATCAAATGGTTTCATTGAAGTGGATGACTCCTCTCATACTCTGACCATTTGATGAAGAGTTCCTCACATGTGTTGGCATACATGAATTTGTGTTGGTCCATCGGGGCCGAAAGGATCTCCTTTACTTCTACTACCCATGCCCGATACTTGACTATTTTAACACTTAACTTCTGTAATACTGTTGGAGCCTTGATCAGGTGCTCCATGAACTTATGTACTTGAACTGGCACCATGTTTGCCACCTTTTCTATCTCTGTAGTCCATGCCGAGTCTTGTTTTGGATTTCATTTGACTATGTCATGCAAGTCGACAAATTCCTTGGGTGAGCCAAATTTTGGGAGATCGATGTCTCTCATCTCCTGATTGATCTTGACCCAACTCCTTTCGCAATCAACCCATTTTTCTTGAATCTCCCACTGAGGTTCTTGGGCCATTTTCACCCAGTATTCGACCACCTTCCTTATCCAATCTATGTTGATATCCCTTAGCACCCGAATGCCATGCTCTTCGGCGTCTCGACCCTTTTGAACCGTGATGATGTAATCAATTATTTCTATTGTTTGGTGAGACTTCTCGTACCATCTTTCCACATCCTTGCAAGTTGCTAGCACCATAAGGGTATTTTCTTGGAAGTCAGATATCCCTACAGTGAAAATGTGTCGTTCATTTGTGAATGTTCCATAGGATTCTTAGAACTCACTTCTCAAAAACATTGGGGCTTGTGTGGAGTCCTAATAGTATTTATCCAAATGGTGCAGATGATCCAACTCCTTTAGCGCAGTGGCCAACTCCTCTTCATCTTTCCTTTCTCTATCCAGGGTGGCATCTGTGATCGCCATCCCTGCGTCGATAAGATCAGATGTCTTGGCATGCTCTGTGCTAATCAATTTCTCCTTTGTGGTGATGAGGATTGAACTATCCAGGGTAAGCCTCCTCTTCTTAGTGGTTCTCTTCATGATGGATTTCTTCTTTCAGTCATAGGCGATTGATTGTATATCAGTGACCTCATCAACAGGTTCGGGGATTTGTTGTTCTCCCTAAGAGTATTTCCCAGGCTCCCAATTGTGTATATCTTTTCAAGTCCGGGTTCCTGGACCATTTCTATATGTATCGATGGCTTGAACTCTAGTTGTTGCTCATCGGGTGGTAAGGTACTGGCCAAAACTGATGAATCATGGGCAGGTTTGGTACTTACTTGGTAGTCGGTTGTTGAAATGTCGATTTCCTGTTGTGTAATTTCTTCTTCTCGTTCGCCCGATCCTAGCTCATCCCTCGAGATTTCCATTGGGGTTCTAGGTATGTCGAGTGGATTGATGTCTAAGGCACGTTCTACCTCATGCTCAATCTGCGAACGACTATGAACTGGAGCATCGGGACCTCGGGTGGATTCTCTCTCATGTTCTTTATCCTCTGTAATATGTACTGGAGTCATGAGGGACACCTTCGAACTCTCCTCATCATTGTAAATGGTTATCAAATCAAACAAGGGATTTGGTACACTTGTTCTCCTTGATGTCCTCGCTATCTCGGGTTGGGTTGAAATTTCCCCTGGTGATCTGTTCTGTGGTGGTGGAACTTCATGGTTTTCCAATGCGGTGATTTCTTCAAGCTGCATCAGCTCTAGGCCACTTGGTTCTCCTCGGATTTCGATTGGGTCATCAGTGGGAATCCTCATCACTTCTATCAGATCAAGGCAGTTTTTCAATTGATCAGTGATTCTTTGTGCCCCTTCTAGCAAGAGAAATCCCATTCTCCGTGCCTCTGTTGTTTCTGCCACTCTGATTTCTTCCCTGGATCCGAGGGCCTCTTGGGTCAACTGTTCTATCATTTCTACCTGTTCATCCATGCTCATGGCCTTGAACCTGGTCATATTTGGGTTGGCCATTCTCTATACCACCTCATCCCAGTCTTGGGCACACTTTGTGAATATTTTGTCCTTAAACTTATCATGAGCGTACGACCAACAAGATGACACCTGCGAAGCATGTTGGAGGACTAGGTTTTTAGGGTTGTGCTTGTGGAATTGGCCTGTCGAGAACCTGAATTCCAGTTGGCTAAGCCCTTCTTGTTTTGCTTGAGTAGTATCCTTATCCAGATAGAATCCCACATGGAAACCGTAGGGTATGAATGCCCGCTTCTTGTCCTTGACTAAGGTGGCATTATATCCTTGCAGGATAGTCTGATAGCATATTTCTCCTACAATGAGTCGGTCTGGGACATGAGAAGGTAGGAGATGTGGTGCTCCAGTGGCCCCAAACACCCTCATGTAGGTTGAGCATTCTTCTAAATACCAATGGCCTACCTTTGCTACCATTTTCTTGGCTGGCGCAGATAATCTTGGGCATTCCTTATTAAAAATAATAAAATGGATACATGCGATGAATTCATGGTAGATGAGTGAGTAATACTTCTTGTACCTATTCTCCCATAGTATGCTGAATTAGATGTGGACCGGGAGCTCCGTAACATGCCAGATTAAATTCATGTCGGTTAAGACATTCCTTGCACACATGACATAGATCAGGTAAGAGGCCATGTAAAAAGTTGGTGCCTCCCCTTCTTTCGACGTCTGATCCTGCTGTACACAGATTCTCAATTGTTTCGAGATTATCGCTCCCCATTTGAAGCTGCTCCAGGAGATTGCCACTATGTATGCCAATGACATCCATGCTTCCGAAAACTTGGAGCAGTCCTTTTCTCCATATAGCCGACATATGAGAGCCATCAAATAGATGTATGGATCCCTTAGGTTAATCATCCCATACCATCCATTGTTCCGGTTAGTGAACTTCTTGTCCTCCATCCACTATGAGGCCAAAAATCGAATGGTGTCATGGATTTCATAGAACTTCACCATGAAGTCCATGTTGAGCCACTCCGTGGGGTCCCTGAGCTTGTAGTATTTCTGGAATTCTATTGGGAGGAAAAATTCGACACACCCTCCATTCTCGTCATTGATCAAGCACTTCTTCCCGTCCGTATGGTCGATTCGCCATTTCAAAACCTCTATGCAAGGGAAAATCGGGGTTCTTCTTGCCACCATGTGTAAATATGACTATCGGATGTTCAGGAACACCTGGACATCAAGCACCCTTATGTCTGGGTCGCTGTGTGGGATATACTCTGGGTATTCTTCTCGACAAATTTTGTTGAAGAGATCCCCCCACTGTGGGAGCATTACTTTGGATCCGATGCTTGATTAAGTATCACCGAAGGATGAAGGCTAGACACAATCATTCTTTGTTGATGTTTTAATGACAAACTCTACCCTACAAGCGTACTTCAACTACCTCGCGGTCCCCAGAGAAGAACCTTCACCCCTATCAGCTTCTTTTAGCTTGGGCGCCCTCGCCGAGCGTATGGTGGTTGGCTTTCTTGGTGACATATTTCCTGCAGCTAGAGCATAGTTTAGAAATTGTGCAAGAAAACTGGATGCATATATAAATTATGACCAACAAATTGACAAACTTGAACACATACCTTTGCAACTTGTTAAACCTGGTTTTGATAATCGGGGAGTCAATACAGTCTCGAGGCGCTCGCCGTGCTCCCTCAGATGCTCTGGAATTCAACTTGTGTGCAAAATGAATTGGTTCAAAAACTGTTCTAGAGATTTAAACATGGATGAACTTACCTTGTCACATCAATCATTCAATTTGGGTTATGAGTGTAATTTCATTAAATCTGCCGCAAGATATTCAAATATGTTTAAAATTAAATTCATCACGGGTTGACGACGCGGGTGGTAATGTGGTCTATCGACGATTTCAAATTGTTGTTTTTTAATTGGCACATGAGGTAGCAACAAATGTAGGATCGAGCATTAACTAGTCTATTAAGTGTCCAAATCCGATCATATCTTATGCCGCAAACATCCCATCATTTCGCTCATTCAGTTGGTGGATTGGGGGTTAGGATTGTGCTTCAAACATTTTAGTTGATATCTCCTTGCAAAAGTTCCGACACCGATCGATATTGCCGTACATAGATGACGTGGCAAAGATAACTAGGAGGCGTGATAGGGACCCAGGGAACCTTAAAATGACTTGGGATGAAACTAGGCCGTACAACCCCCTTATGTGGTAAAGACACGTGGCATTCGAGACCAGTGACTTCATTTTCTCGTGTTAATCATGACTTTCTTTAAGCTATACATTCTAAAGCCCAATCCTATCTTTCCGACGCCAAAAAGTATCAAGGATCGACGATCGACAATAAACCTACCCAAGTGCTCTCGGATCGACTCTCTCGACAACGTTACGATGCAAAAAACGTGTGGGGGATCGACGACCAACGATATTCTTGTTGTGGACAAAAATGACTGTTTTAACTTTTCTGGATTTCCCCGACCCCGATAAAGTGCATCCGTCATCGACTATCGGTAATTTCTTTGCATCCTTCGTTAATGTCTATCCTTCCCATATTTTGCTGATGCCGAAAGGGATCGACTATCTCTTGAAAATTCGTGCAAATAACTTATGCAAACCAACTCCACCTTCTGCCGATGCCGATGGGGTTTGACGCTCGACGACTGTTGTAACTATGTGGTTCCTTTACTTGCAGTGTTAGTTGTCGATTCTTATTTGGGGTGTCAATTTATTTTAGACATGAGGTTTCCCAAGTTCAAACAAACCTGAATTGATGATAAGAGTCATGAAAACAAAACAAAGATAAACCATTTCCCAAAGTGAAATTGATTCAGACAGTGTATAAAACAAGTGGTACCCAAAAATTGATAATTTTTCATAAGGATTTTAGGGTGTGTTGAGTGCTCAACAGGTCCCGGGAAAGACTGGTTTTGAGACATTGCAGGCTAGGAAGGGTATTGGTTTCCATCCTTTCCCTGTCCAAAAAGGTAGTATCCTCCACCTAATTGATCCATAGAGGTTTGTAAAGGCATCATCATTGAGGCAGATGTCTGTGAAGAGACAAAAGTGTGATAAGGATTAGTCGACTAAGGATATATGTTCCCCCATGTGAACGGGTTTCGTGAAGATGGTAGCATGTACCATAAAATTGATTCCCTCCGTATGAAATACCAGAGGACATATGGGGACCCACCACGGGAATTTTTTTTGTGAGAACTGAAATGGAGGACGAAGGATACACGAACGAGATGTAATAAGTAAAATAACCACCCATTTGAGCACTTGCTCCTGAAAAAATGTGGCTAGGACTAGATCCGTAAGAGGGGAGATTCCAACCCCCCATAGTGAGAGTTGGTTGAGGGACATGACTCTTATCAAATGAAGATGTGGACAATGGAGTCACCATGCCCCCAGATCCAAAACTAGGATTCGTATAAGCGGGCAAGGGAGAGGATGGAAAGGGTGAAGGCATGTTTGACATATCAATAGGAAAATGATTAGAGACCCAAGGCATGGACCGAATATCATAATTCTGCATACCATTATGAAAATTAGACGGATTCGCCCCCATGAAATGAGTGAATGTCACGGGGGAGGTAGCGGTAAATGAGGGAGTAAAAGGAACTCCACTATCCATGATAATGACAACTCAAGGCATGATATAAAATCCTTAGGTCAACTAATAATCAAAGAGAACACCAAAATAAAATCAAAAGGCCAATATGCACACAAACAGGATAAAGTGGCTGAAGGGGCCTCCCTCTCTAAAGTAGGTATGCCTCACCCAAGAGGGGCCTGAGACTCCTCTGCTAAAGATCAGAGGTATTAGAATCAGTTATAAGGGCCCTTGTGGGATTAACAACCAGTCGGTCAGATCCCCTCGGAGAGGTAATCCTCCATAAAGGCTGTGTGTTGTCCGACCCTTATTTGACCTAGGGTACCTACAGAATAACCTCTGCAAGTAACCTATGTGGTACCTAAGTCAAGAAACTAAGCAGCCACAATATAACTGATGCATAAGTGAATAGTCGTAAGTCAGGTCCACCATATGGGCAGGGTAACAAAGCCCAAAATCTTGAAAGCACCACCGCTCACAGAGGTAAGGGTACTAGCAAGATCCCCATATACGAATAGATCCCCAGAAAGACATCTGACGCTAAGAAGGTATCAGGGGGGGTATCCCTTCAACCAACCTCACACGACCCCGTGCTTAACTCCGGTTTAAGCGAAGCCTCATGATATTACCGATTATACAATGGATTTCTCCACTCCCTTAGTCAGACACATATGTTGATTTAATAGCCTTGGAGAAGTTTTCTCACAAAATCCTATTCCAAGGCTCTAAATGCTAAGCTAGTTTGTGTACCCTAGAAAAATAAAACCGTTACTAATAAATTTTAAATTATAACATTTATTTTAGTGGATTTTCTTACTCAAAAAGGTACGGTCGTGAAATTAGTGATGTTATGACTCAACAAGTAAAATAAATGAATATGAATACAATGCAAAGTCCTAACTTCAATTCTCAATATATGATATGCTTTTCAAAATGAAATTCTCAATTTAGTTCTGCAATTCCAAATAAAACACAATATTTCTTTACATGTACTAAGATAAATGATAAAGACTGAAGAGATCAAAATGCCAACAATGTAAAATTCCTAATATTTTTGTATTTTCAATATATAAAAGAATGAAAATGAAAGGACTGAACAACAACTTGATATAAAAACTCTATTGTATGTAAACAAAGACAAACCAAGTAGGATATCAAGAAGTAAAACACCCAGCCCAAGATGCAAGGATAATCAAATGAAAAGGATGGTGAGAAAGGAACCGCCCAAAAAATTGAACCAAAGAAAGGTTTCTTGTCATTCCACAGACACTTAACAGTCATAACAAAGACCCAATAAGACTCAACAATCATCAAAACCTACCCAACAACCATCAAACCGAGAAACCAAGCAAAAAAGGGTGATGCACACGACTTTTCAAGGGAAAAGAACGTATATACACCTCTTGCAGAAGGACAACACACGTATGTATGCGACTGTCAGGAAAAAACCCGCATATATATGTCAAAACACAACCAGGCTAAGGAGAAGGCCAAGAAACTCAGACTCAGAATGAACAGAGGATGTCAATCAATCATACGACAAGAAACTAAATATAAATGAGAGAAATCTAAGGAGAAAAACACTCCAAACCCCGAAAAATAAGATTATTTCCCCAGTATGGTCGCCAATTCTGTTATGAGGAAAATCTCTCTATGGCTAGGGGTAAACCACAATAGACAGAAATGACTGTAGAAATCAACTCTAATCTCAGGTATGCTATATAAATAAATATGCTAGCAAGAAAAGATAAAAGGCCTACCTTGTCCAGACGTTTGATGAAGTCCATCGTTGAGCACTTGACTCAAAGAAATACACCTGCAACTTGTCCTTAACAACCAAGAAACACAAGCATGTGGTGATAATATATAATGTTAACACTTTCAATAACATAATCCATCCACATTCATAACAAATACGCCCATGAAATAACAATTCAAATATTTTCAAGATATTAATTGGACGAGAAAAGAGTATTTATATTAAAATGTAACCAACAAAAGTGAATGAATTACAAACTTTCGTGTCGACACAGTTCAAAACTGAGAAACTAGTCCCTTCCAGCTGGGCCTCCACCACTTCAATCCTCCACCAAAGGCAAGCTCATATAAGAGAGACAATGCGATTCTGAATCATGTAGGGAAGAGCTTGGGGGCTGAACAATGTGTTCAGACTTAAAAGGACAAAGGGATGCTGACCCAATATGAGGTGAATAAATTCTCCAGAGTAACTTTTCTCTCGAAGTTGAATTCTTCTCCCCCTTTTCCATAGCTCAGATTTGGCCGATTTGTATCCTTCAATTGGAACTGAAGGGTCGAGTCAGAACGTTTCCATTATATGGAAGGTCAAGGATCATGGATCTCGTGACCTGACATGGAAACTTGACACCATTTTTTAATTTTGGGCACAAATCCCAATGTACGTGGGCTGTAGTGGTGCAACCTACGTATACACATGCTGTACTATAGGTATGGCGTGTATATGTGGAAAAATGATGTTTTTAGCTCCGAGATTTGCAAAAAGGGACTTCAAGTCTGCATAGGGAAATGGAGAAAGGCCTTTTGGGAAAGTTTGCATGGGATGAGGAAAATATTGCTATAACACACATGTTCCTAGAGATATGATGTACAAGACCGCATAGAGCATGAATTCCTATCCAACCATAGGATTCTCACAGTTTGTAGTTAATTTCTTGTTACTGCAAGGTGAGAGCTTAAGAGAATGAACATTTTCTTGCAGAGTAAGCATCACTAACCCCTTTAATGCAATACAATGCTAGGTTATTCAGTTGCCAAAAACTTATTAACAACCACTTAATGGTGTGTTAATCTATTGACAAATAATTAATGTAGTGTTAAATTTTTATTTGTAGTAGAGGACATTATTTCATTCGATGTTCGATTATATAGATTAGTATGTGGAAATTGTGACAGAGAGATCACTTTTTCCCTTAGAGTTTAGTATGGGGAGATTGTAACAGAAATATCACATTCTATAGATTAATATGGCGAGATTGTAATGTCTCTAACATTTATCAAATCTTTTAGAGATTTGGAGGGGGCCTTTCTCAAGCCTCTCAACGTTGAATCTATAATAATTTTGACAAAATCCAACGCTAGATTGAGTGTTCTCACCAATAGTTTTGCGTATGCGAAGGAGATGATTGTCCAAAACATGGTAAGGAATGAATCTAATATAAAACCTCCAACCAACGTCAACAAGACAAAATTTCCCATATAATTTGTGATCATATTGGCAGACTCCGCAAAAAAATAGTGCATCAAAGCACTAAAGTAGGTGACAAGATTGTTAGCCATTGAAACAAATGCCATATTGTCCATAGCCTCTACTCATGCATATTCATAATTAACAATATTTAATATAACCTAATCTCTTCTAACGATATTCATATGAGTGATAACGCTGCATGAACGATTAAAAAAGTAAGGGTACCGAAGACGAATGCAACTTCCCTAAGTCCACCATGCTTGGATTGTCTAGCAGGTCTACCCATCCAATCAACATATCTCTATGAATAGATTTCTGCATACTCTCCATGTCCATGCAAACTAGGTTCAATGAAAGGCACATAAATAACTTACAAGAAATAAAAATAACTTATTACCATTTCGGTAGCCAATGAAGAATGCATGATCTAAGGTGCGACTTGTTCTATGTGATCGAGTATGTTCAACTTGCTTTAGATTTAAAGAGGAGTAAAAACATGTTGATATTGATAGTGATTGCCTTCATTTTCACAAGGATTTAACATCCAATATCAAGGATTTAACATCCATTAACAAATGGATGGTCCAGTTTTACCCCATGGAATTATTAGTACAAGAAAAATGATCTGTAACATCCACTAACATATATGGATGCACATAGAAAAAAATATTAGATATCCAAAAAAATTATTTGGAACTTAGGGGGTGGCTTAATCATAAAGGGAAATTGTTTTTTAGAAAGGATGCATTTGCAAGACAAAGAAGTACACCAACAATTTGATGGTTACATTTGTGAGACAAAGAAGTTTAAAACTTCAAAAATTTGATTCATGTAGGCCCAGGTAACCTAAATTTGGAATCCCAGAATCTTTATCAAAACAATCTAGTCAACCAAATACCTTCAGACTTGGGTTCGTTTAACAACCTCATGGAGTTAAATGCAATGTATTGAAGACATTTTGTGATTCTACTTCCTTGTCCATTTATATTTGCTTCTTTAAGAAATATTGTAGAGTGTTGAAGTTTATTTATTTGGTGAGATTTTATTTAAACTACTTTCTTCTCTATTTATATTTGTGTCTTTAAGAAATATTGTAGAGTGTTGAAGTTTGTAATTATTAGGAATCATACCACCTTGATTATTGATAGATGGAGATGCAATGCCATATTATGCTTCATTCAAGGTTATTTATTTGATGAGACAACACATTTTATAAGACTTCACCCTCTCTGGTTTCTTTCAATTCTTGGCCTTGTTTATGATAGTTTCAAACAAATCATACAAGATAATCATGAGATTTTTGTCCTGTGCTTAAGATTTAACAATGAGCTATGCCATCAATGCCTATTTGTCCTTTTATTTTTCAAAGTTAATGGAAAACAACCAATGGACCTATTATCGATCGAACATTTTCTGCAGAGTCGATTGCTTGTTGTTATTATTATACCGTCGTGTAGAATATGCCATGATGTGAGACCAATTAGTAGTAATTTTCATATAGTTTTCAATGTAGAATTTCTAATTATTTGTGTGACCAACTATGTGTGTGACTTAGTACTTTATTCTGAATGCAACATTTGATTAATTTCCTTAGTTCTTCCCATGACCAAGCTTACTTTATGCCAGCTATATAGTCCATTCCTATTTCAAAATCTTTATTCTTGTATTTTACTTCTAATTTGTCCAATTTTCTCGCCATTCCAGTGTTTTTTGTTCATCTAAATACAGGCTTGTCTACTAGATTCTTGTTGATTGTTTGGATTTCCAACAGTTTAATTATGCATTTGAAGGTTTCTTCAACTTGTCTACAGAGAATACCTTTTGTTATCACACTAAGTTGCCTTGGGTATTTTATCCCTTAGGTTTAAATTTTTTAGCCTTTAGACTTCAGTTTTGCTTAATTTTCCTTTGTGTGATTTGCTTAGGTTAGCTTGAACAAATAAAGACTTGAGTTTTTGACTCATTTTTGGCCCTCATATAGATTTTAAGCCTAGGTTCATTTTATGGCTTATGGTTTTGACTCATCCCATGAAATTCATGACTTGACACCAAGCATAACCTATCCCATGACCTTCATGACTTGACATGCCACTCTTTTCACTCATACCTTTCATCCTAGTCATGTTGTCCCTATGTTCGATTAAAAGTGGGTCAAATCATTTTTTTGAAAAGGGGTGTTGCCAACTCACTAGGAGTTTCTGTGGTGCACTCCTTGTCCTTTATTCCTTGCCATGATTCGTCATCATTTTGATGAGGTCATGTTCTACCTTGTTTTCAGCACCATGGTTCGTTAAAAGATGCATTCAAAGATTTGGTTTTAATGAGTTTTCTAACGGTTTCAAAGATTTGAATGTTATCAAACTCGACGTTGCTGAAACTGCCAGTTTAGACCAATTGTAGACAACGCTACGGGATCAGTTGCTGAGGTGGATTTGGAAGCTAAGGTGGTCATGGTGATCTCCTAACTGGTTTCAGAGCCTCAAGTTGTCATTACTCCTCCAGGTATTCCGTGGAATCCCTCCATTGCATAGTGAATTCATGTGATAGTTGTTGCCTAAGTTTTGGTAGCGACCATCTCTGCAAATCGCTCCCTCCTTCATCCCTCTCCATCCATATTTTCTCTCACACAGAATTGCAACCATTGTCACCTAGTTTTCAGTTATCAAGACACCCATTCATTTTGCTCCTGAGTGTTGAGTGCCTGTGCAAACACTTATTCCTTGTGTGCACATTGCGCTACCAAAATCGTTGATGAAACCTCTCTACGTTTCCCCTGCTTCCTCTACTATTTGGATTGGTGTATTATTAGCCAGGTTTTCAAAGACCATTGCAACAATTTTCTTTTCACTATATTGTCATTCTTCTGTTTGAGATCTACAAACAGTAAGGGGAAGGGAAATTTCATTTCTTGCCTTTCAAAATCCATCAAAGAAGTGTTCTGTCAAAACAAATTGAGTTAGAGGAGAATCTTAGGAGAGAGAAGCCATTATTCATTGCCATTTTCTCATTAAAGTCTGTCTGTATTTTCTCTCTTAGTCTTTACTATACCATAGCCTGTGATTCCTTGTCTTTACTAATGGAGACACCTCAGAAGAAGAAATTTCACGAGGGAGGAACTGTGGTCAGATCTGAACCCTTAGACATGGACCTTTTTGAGGCAGAGCCAATGGTTAGGGAAGTTTTCCATAGGGTGGGCCGCCTCTCTTTTTTCTAAAACATGCAGAGGGGACATCCTGAAGTGGCAAGGAAATTTGTCTTACATTTTGATGGCCTTAAGACTACGGTAGGAGACCTGGAGTTTGAGGTGTATGAAGCCTCTATTGCAGCAACCATAGGGATTCCTAACACTAGGGAGAGATGGTTTAAATCTATAAATTTGAATTCTCCAAGGACTTCCTCAAACCAGATTATCATACTGAAAACTTGTCCAAGGGAGTGCCTAGAAGTCATCTAGTTGAAGATTTTGACAATATGTTGAAGATCATCCAAGGATAATACACATGCGAGGGAAGGTTTAATATGTTATACCGGTACCATATAAGACTCCTGCTTCATTTTACTGGTAAAGATGAAATGAATATCCCTTTCTACTTGTTGAGGAATATGGGAAAAATGTCTGACAGAGTCCAAGCCAAATCCAAGGCTGTGGACACTAGTGTCTTTCACTCTGGATTGATCAGAATGTTGGCAATGGAAGAATTGAAGAAGAGGAACATTCCTTGGGAGAAATTCATTGTTTCTGCTCACATGAAGTTGGACACACCTTCAACTCCTCAGTCAGGGATGCAAAGCCCTCTCCCACCTACTAGTGATGCTCCGACAGGAACAAGCAAGAAATGAAAGTCTAAATCCATCACTCAAGACAAAGAGTTTATTAAGGAAGTTGAAGAAGTAGAGAGGGAGGCTTATCATTATCCACAGAGAGAATTTTTACCTCCTCCTACACCAAAATTGGAAGAGGTCCCTTCATCTATTAAATCCACAACCAAGAAAGGAATAAAATTGCATTTCTATTCATCTCCCTCAACAGCTAGCACAAAATTCAGGAAGCCTTTCACAAGATCATCATCTCTCAAGGAGGTTGTTGAAGCAAAATTCCTACCAAAGGTTTATATTCTGAAGAAAAAGAGAGATAAGGGCAAAGGCATTGAAAATCCTATTGAGGTGGTAGACAAAGCCCCTGTGCAATAGAAATATGAAGGTGAATCCATGAAGAAGCGTGTTGATATTATCAACATCAACACTCCACCTAGCGACCACACCTTCAAAAGATTGATTAGACAACTTAGGGAGGCTAGGAAGGAGGTTTCTAGCTTGAAATCAAAGGGTTTATTTGAAAGGATTAAGATGAAGGAGCTCATGGATAATTACAACAACACTCTTGATTTGGCAAGATTTGCAGCTAGAAGAGCCCTTCCTCTCCATAAACAACTCAAGAACCTCTATAAGAAAGACAAAGGATTTCAGTCTGAAAATAGAAAACTCAAGGAAGAAATGCAACACTTCAAGGATGAAGTGGCCCAGAGGAATTTGAATGTGTTGGTTGAAGCTGCCATTGAAAAAGAGAAACCCGTAGTGAAGAAAAGCACACCTGCAGTTAAGAATCCTATCACTACAAAATGAAAGCATGTTGTTGTGCTAGAAGGAAGTCCTCCTTCCACAAGAAGGAGTGCTAGGTTGATGAAATAGTTGGGGGGTATAAGCTTCATTTTTGAGAGTGGTCTCTTTTTGCAAGAGTAAGTGATCAAGGATGTATTATTTTTTGCCACTTATACAAGCATTTATAGGTTCCTAACCTATCAAATCAAGGTTTTTGTGCTTTTCAAAAGATTAGTCTCCTTATACAGAAAGAGCACAGACATTCCGTAGCACCATGGCACTGCGGAATTGCCTATATAGCATGGCCTTCCATTTTTCTGCCTAAAGTGCTACCAAATCTCCTAAGCTGTGTAACGATGGCCCTACCGAATTCACAGGGATATATTACAGTGGCGCTACCAAATTCTTTTTGATGACGTGCACTACCAATTCTACAGGACTAGTGCAGTGTTGGCGCTATCGAATTTCACACAGAGATACTCAATGTTGGCACTACCGAATTTCACACAGAGATACACAGGCTCGAGGCTACCAATTCTGCAGGCCTGTTTTGGATCTGCGCTACGAAATATGCAGAGTATTTTGTAAAGGCGCTACAAAAACTCGCTACCCAGCGCGCTACTGAACGACACTACCAACTGGTACCTGGAATAAAGGGGTTCAAGTTATATCACTATGGTGGGTGGTTGATGATGTGGAGAATGGATAAGATCATAGGTGGCAGGATGATGAAAACTTACAACCTTTGTAGGACACTTGGCATGGAAAGGGATGCGCATCAATGAAGACAATGTCAGTTAAAAGTTTGTTGAATTAGTTGCCAACATGTTTCCTTTTTTATAACATAGTTGTTAGCACAATTGTTAGATTGAATAACTAATTTGAAGAATCCTATGGGAGGAAGGTCGGCTCACACCTCTAGTTGTTGCCTTCCCTTTATGTTATAAATATATATTCCAAATGATTTAGAGGGTTCAAATGGTTGAGCTAGGATCCCTTATTGTAATATTTTGATTAAGCAGACTGGTTCTCTGGTTATGTACTTGACTTGAGAATTTTTGATCAATATAAGTCAATTTATCTTATTCCATCTTGTTTCCTCTTCTACTGAAGTTTTCATGCTTGAATGTTTCACATGAGATTGTTATAGATGTATTATGATGAATGTTTGATTATAGTACTGTTATGATGTTCTTTAAACTTTGAATTCAAGAAGATCTTATGTTTGAATTTTTCCTCCTTAGGCTGCTTGAAGACCCGATGTCAATAGAAGACCCCTACATTTCCCTCACCAAAGTCTTCCTTCTATTCACCTTTACTCCCATTCACTGACTGAAGCTGATCAAGACCTCAATTGCTTGTCCATGCTAGCCCAGATTTCTGAGTTAGAACATTATTATCCCGAGCCTTGTCCATATGACCTTTTAAACACTCATTTACACTTACAAATAATCTGATGGGTACTGGGATTATCCTCTATGAAATATGAGGGTGATTCCTAGTGCTAACACCTTCTAAAGAAGCATCTTGGTTGATTCTAATACCCATCCAACAAATAAAGCTACTTACAACTTTTCCCAATCAGGGTTGCCGACAATCATATTACCTTCTCTGATGTGTTTGCATCTCCTTGACACATGGAGTTTGAAACATCAAATGAAGGACAAACCCAACAAAAACTGATGCAAAAAATCCTTGTACACTGGAACCTTACTATCAAGTTAGGGACTAGCTTCTTTGCAACTATTTCCCTTATTTATACTAGAAATGCTAGTTTCAAATTCATATATATTTTTGTAGTTACAAATATTCAATTGAATTATAATGAATTTTTAATTTATTCAAAATATCCATAAGTTCTCTCATCCTATTAGATACCAGATTAATTAAGATTCAATTGAATTATAACGAGCTTTCAATTTACTCAAAATATCCATAAGTTCTCTCATCCTTTTAGATAACAGATTAAATTACAAGTGAGCGTAGATTTTTTTTATAAGATATTAAGTTACAATATCTCCTCTTGTATATTAAGGTCAAATACTACTTTCTCTGTTACTTCTTCTTCCTAAATACTAATTTGGTTACAATAGTCTTTTAAGTTTTGAAATATGACTTAATTCAATGAACTTAGAAATATTACTAAAAAACTAATTTAATGATTTCAAATATCATAAACTTTTTCTTACTTAAAAATAAAAAATAAAATTTCTCCTTATTTATATTTATTGAATTTGATTACAATTTTAGTATATTTTTTACATAGTTATATTATTTATAAGATATTGTACTAACTCCACACTCTTCCAGTTTGGAGAGAGGTCATGAGTTCGAAACCTGTGTCCCTTGGGGCTGCAAAGCTTTATCACTCCCATACCAGCCACTATGTGGGGAAGTATCTGGGATGGGTTTCCGACACGAAATCTCCAACGTGGAAAAAAAGATATCGTACTAACTCCCTAGTATCGGGTGACACATAAGTGTTCAGTTGTGGGGCTCTTCCTCAAGGCTAGACATCACCTGTCATCCACGATCAGGGAGTCAACACCTGTCACCAACCCCTGTTGGCACCTGGCACCCGCCAGAGCACCCTCATCAATCTCCCACATGAAAAATTATACCACCAACCTCGTGCTCGTTATAACCTCTGTTGCTCGACGTCATTTCATCTTCGGTTTCAATCTGATGACGTTCCCCTGGTACATCTAGATCCTCTGGTTCATCCTCAACACAAGCCATGCTCCAAAATATCATTCATCTGCAATTATGGTGTCTACGACCCTAAACTTGGCTCATGATGGCTTGATTCTCCATTACAGTAATGCAGTGGCCACTCCTTTATATTTCCCCTGACGCCTTATTCTTGGTCTCTGCTCATCTTCCCTCTACTCCCCATGCATATGTTTTCTCCCTGGCCACCTTTCAAACCATGCTTTCCCCTCCTGTACAATGTTTAGTGGTTCCCTCTTTCCCCAAATACAACCATGGCCCACAACAGTTCCTCTTGCCACTCTACAGGAATCTCTTCCCATCGTTCCAGAGGTAATTCAGGTTCGAGGCTCATCACTACGGCTGAGGACTTAGTAGAAGCCTATCATGCCCACACCCCACCTGATATCAGAGCTAGGATAGACCTGACAGAAGCGGACGCCTGAGTCCTTAGGCATTTTATTTCAAATGATGAATTGGTGCACTCAACGGGTTCATGGATTCTTGATCCGAGCACCACATGGTCTTCTGAATATTATAAGTACTTGAAGATCATAGACATATACTGACATGCCAAAATGTTGATGGGTCGAATCCTGGTCGAGCAACATGAGGTGCACCGAGATATCTTGCTACATTTGGACAATGTGCAATTGTAGATCAAAATGGTGGACCATAAAATGAACTTGTTAGTAGACAAGCTGGCTGGACTAGACCTAAAAAAAACTTGGAATTTCCTCAACCTCAGGTGCCTGTAGCTGTAGTTGAGGATCGTCTTCCAATTGCTTAATTTCTCATGTTTTTTAGTCTACTTAGGATTCTATTTTGTCTAGGAGGCTTTGGTGTCCATACCCCACCTCACATCAATCCTTTAGGTGATAGGAAACAACTCGAATTTTGCAGAACTGATAATCATAGGGTATATTTTCTCAAGTTTTACAGTTTTAAAAGATAAATGTTTCATAAACTCATAGACAAATTGATACATTGTTGTTGGTCTAGTTTCCCAAGAAACATACCAATAACAAAGTTTTTGTATAATTTTTTTATGATAATATAAAGACAGAGGATAGATTACAAAAAAAAAGATAATGTACTAACTAAATTATTCAAATTAACTTGGTCTTTTATAATAGGGTCAAGTGTTTGTGTTTTTGTTGACATGTATAGGTGATGTTTCCTAAATTTTTTTGTTGATAAGTTTTTATTTTTTTCTATTGAAAACAAAATGTGTAGAAAATCATGGTCTATGGAGATGGCCTTGGCAAGTTACTGTCCAAAAATCAATATCTTGAGAGCTTTTTGGCATGCTGAAAGGGAAACCAAGCCAACATATTAAACTATAATAAAAAAGAAAACTTCAAAATTCTCCTTGACTATCTTGAGTTTGAATATAATCTAGAGAAATGAAAAACAATGAAACAACTTTCAAACAAAGAGATAAACATGGTAGAATCCGTCATCATCATCAAGTTGGTGGCATCGAAGGGAAAGTATTCAAGAAGCCATTGTCGAGAGAACCTGAAGGAGGCATCTAACAAGTGGAAGTAGGGGAATCCAAGATCACCTGAAAGTTTCCTCCCCGCTTCTTGACTAACCAAGAAACCATAGTGAGAAAAAGCTTGTTCTTTCTTTCTAGAGAATCCATTTTGAGTCTAAGCTTTTTGAATTCTAGTTCTTTGGATAGAATTTCCCGTGCCATGAAAATCTTTGTATTCCAATAAAACTCCATAGTTCTGAAAACTTTCGTATCTCTAGCTACACTGGATCCTAGATTAGGGACAAAAGGGGCCACTTGCTTGTCAACCTCTTGGTATTCATGATAGGCCTTGATGAACTTCACATCCTCCTTGATTGTTTGACTGGAATCCCGTGAGTCTGGGTCAATGAAAATGGCGTAGGAAACAAAAGTTACTTCTGCCTCCAAGGCAAATTTCATAGAGTGGGAAGGACCCTTTCCTTTATTGCTGCAACATGGAGCCATGCCGGGAACACAAATGAAAGCAACAAACCAACCATTGATCCACCAACAATAATATCACAACACCGAATTGACACACAAAGAACATGAGTGTAAAATCCCCCATGCAAGTCTAATAAGGAGCGAGTTTCCCATCATGTCTTCCACAATAAAATTAGGATGAGGGGAATTCATTGCCTGGGGTGGTAAATGAGTCCTCGATTGTACTTAAACCTTCTCTACAACCATCAACCACCATTGAGTCTTCCTCTTTGCTGAAGGTTGTGGGAAGTACAAAGCTTCGAGTGTGCGGGCTTGTGCCGGAGATAAAGGGCAGAGAGGTAGGTTCATGTGGGCACATGAACCACCCTTCTGACCCAAACGTTGAACGCCACCCCCTCATCTATCATACCAAGCACCCCATTCAGGGAATACACATTAATTTGAAGGACATAGGGGTGGGATTTGATCCACTTATGTGTGCACGAGTCACAATGCTATTTAATATAATATCTCTAGGTGAAACCACACATTCTACCACTACCTCAAGGTGACCCATGGCTCCAGGATAGGCCCTCATGAGAATTGAACCTTACCGAAGAGTGAAAAACTCCTCACTTTCCACCATTGGATCCAACCCCTTTGAGCCACATTATTATAATGTTAAAAGAACACAAAATTATAATAAGATTAACTAAAATATATTAATGAAGAATCAAAAGTGGATAACACACACACATATGATTAATGTTTTTTTTTATCATTTTGTACCAAAGGAGAGCTTCAAAATCTAAAGTGTTTTGAGCTCCAAAATGATCAAAGTCTTTTATTAATCAATGAAATCAACAACTTTGATCATTTCAAAGACCAACCACTTCAGATAACCCATCCACACACACACACACACACACATATATATATATATATAAACATTTTTTTAACTTGCATGTTAATTTGACTATTTCAAAAATTAAATAAATACCATTATTAACATGTTGATTTTAAACTTTATTATATGTGGCAGTTAAATAAAAAAAAATATGTAAATAGGATGGTTATGTTATTTGAAAGTATATGAACTTATCTTATAACATCAACGATAATAGCACGAAAAATTAGTCTTCTTGCAATACTATCTAGGTTCAAACCATTTTTTGATCCTAGAGTATGGCCTTAAATTATTTTGGAAGTTTGAAAGTCTATCCCTTTATAAACCACCAATACATTTTTTTAGGTGAATATATTTTATTTACATACAATTACATAACTAAATGTTGAAATCTTCAAACTATTTAATACTTAATTTTTATTTTATTTTTTTTAATAATTCAAGTTGGAATTTGATGAAATATTATAATCAAAATTTTAAGTTATCCAAATATTTTAATGTTTTTTTAGTTTGTGATTTTAAAATAGATTATTATTTGTACTAATTATTATTAGTCTTTTACGGTTACATGTTGATTCCATGTAAACATTTATTTTTCATGGTTTATGTTGAGATAAATTGTTCCATGTTCGAACTCAGTGACTTCCACACCATGTACTTAGTCCTAGCCATGAAAATATTTCCATCAAACTAAGTGTTTAGTTTTTTGGTGGTGTGTTTATACTCATTGTGTGAGAGAATTCATTTTCATTCTCTAATTGTGCAATAGTTCTACACCACATTTTGTTTAGTTTGTTAGTTGCTTGTAGAATTTATTTTTTTAATTGTCTTATAGTTTTTTTTTCCCTTTGGAAAAAAATAAATTTTATTCCAAGTAGAAAGAAACTTTACATTCTGCATAATGCATGTAGAATAATGCATTTGGTCCAACATAAATCTCAGTGTAAAGAGTTCAACCACAAAAATAGGAGTCTATAGACATTGATCCCCACCGGCTCATCTATCCACTGAATCCTACAAAATATTTATGCACATATGAAGATACAAAATAATTGTGATAATAAATCCGGAAATATAAAGAATCCCCTGGTACATAATCTTGTTGAAGTTGTGGAGGAGTGAAGTACTGATGTGTATAAACTGTTCTCTAGATAGTGTTCAAGAAAATTCCAGAAAACTGGTACCAAACCACACTATTGCACTGAAGATCAGAAAAATGAAACTCTGATCCATGGATGTGGAGCCAAAAAAGAAAGCCAAGCTAGAAATTTCAGACAAAGTAAAAGTTAGGACTGAGGGAAATTTCCCTCTATACCCGCGGGGTCAATAAACGGTCTGTGATAAAAGGCGTGTGTTGTTCCATCTCTGAATTATGTTACTTTCTATTGCCCCATATCCAGTCGAGTACCTTCTTTAAAGAGGTTTACTTTCTGTCAAGTTTCTTTCCCTATAAACATGGCAGATAGAAAAATGCATGTAAGATGCCAAGATAATAAAAACTTCATCAAGGAGAGGAAGAAGTCTGATGTTGTGACAAATTTGGGATTTCCTAATCCAATTTATAATCACCATAGAGTCTCCAAAAATTTGTACAGTGTTTATCCAATTTTCCCCAACAAAGGTGAACAATAGTTTGAGGGTCATCAATTCTGCATAATTGTTTGTTCCTAGTCTAAGTCCCAAAGTTAAATAGTAGTAATGGGAGTCAGATAGATAAAGTACAACCCCACCCCCACAAATTTGTCCATCATTTTGTGAGGCCCCATAAAATTAGGCCCATGACTTTGTATGATCCACTGTTTCGGCTACTGCATGCCTCATC
This sequence comes from Picea sitchensis, assembly GCA_010110895.2. Lineage (NCBI taxonomy): Eukaryota > Viridiplantae > Streptophyta > Pinopsida > Pinales > Pinaceae > Picea > Picea sitchensis. The sequence continues at coordinate 37,742 of SNQJ01S0007134.1, forward strand.
TGAGGTTCGTCCTTCCCTTAAGGGAAGTGTGATAACATGCTAAGGATTTGAGCCACTATGTGCTTTGGAATGGAGGATTTTTTTATTAAAAATGGTTGAATTTCGGGCCAACTAGATTCCCCAATTTATGATAAGTGGGAGGGATTTTATGTTTTTGTTTTGAGGGTTTTTTATCCACTCCCTCCAAGATTCTTCTATATTTGGTCCTTTCCATCTGAAAGCTTGATTTAGGGAAATTGAGCATTCAGTCTAGATCTGATGTACAAAAGGTAAATTTAAAAAAATATGTGTGATTGATTCATGTTCTGCTTTACAGAGTGTGCACCAACCCGAACCTTCCATGTGACGACTTCTCATCTTATCCCATGTGGGCATCTTATTTTTTTTATCATACACCATAGGAATAGGCGTGCTTTAATGAGAATTTTATTTTCCAAACCTCTTTCCACCACCAAGAGGGTTCTTGAATAGTCTTATAGCTTTACACCACACATTGGAATAATAATAATATATGTTAGTTAAATAAAAATAGCAATGGAATAAAAAATAACTCTCTATATGAAAAAATCCATTTGATATGTATACCTGATGTATACCTGATATATATATATATATATTACTATATATATATATATTAATAATAATAATAATAATAATAAATACAAATAATACTATACATATATATTTACATAGAAATATCGTTACAATGCAAATATAAATATCTTGATAATAATCAAAATTATATTTTTATATATCCATATTGCATATGTTTTGAGCTNTAATAATAATAATAATAATAATAAATACAAATAATACTATACATATATATTTACATAGAAATATCGTTACAATGCAAATATAAATATCTTGATAATAATCAAAATTATATTTTTATATATCCATATTGCATATGTTTTGAGCTTCTTAGTGAACTGAGTGAGATTACAATCAATGTAAATCCATCTTTAAATTTGGATTATCATGCTTAGAGAGGGATCAAGTCTCTTGAGATGAAAACCTTTTTTAGAGTGCACAAAATGGAGGAAAGGTGTAGGTTTTCACTTTTCCTCAAATGTGCTAAAGGGGAGGGTTTATGAAATGAACACTATTTTAGTGGGGGCACCCTTGTCCTCTCCATCAAAATAAGATGCATTTAAGGCACTGGTAACTTCATTGAGTAAGGATATCAAAAGTGTGTTGACACACTTTGTCAAGAGGTTGGAGGAAATCTTTAAAGTTTAGATGCCAGTAGCAAATGCAAGGAATATGTCACCGAGTCTTGTGAAGAGAGCTTTGATTGGACAATTTACAAGGGTTTGGCCCTCCCCAAAAGCCATGGCGACCTTAATACATAAGAGTTAGGTCAGACTCATCAAAGGAAATATTTCACATATTTTTTGTGGAAGAGAATTCTATACATTTTAATTTGAAAATAAGGAGGACAATGATCTCATTTTTCAAAATGGGCCATATTTTTATGGAACCAAAGGGTTGTATTTGAACAGATGGACATCAAACTTCAACACTAAATATGACATCCTGTCGACAGTACTAGTTTGGGTTAGATTGACACATCTCCCATTGCACTGTTGGAATGATGAAGTGTTGAAATTCATTGGGAATACTTTAGGGACTTACATAGACACGGAAAAAACTAAGGATGGAATTGTGTCCTGTGTGTGAATTTATGTAGAGGTAGATTTGGAGAAGGGTTTACTGGAAGCGGTGCAATTGGTGCTTGATGACTGGAACCATATTAAAGGAATGGATTACGAACAAATCCCCTTTAAATACAAGCAATGTCATGAATATGGACATTTTTCCAAAAATTGTCCAAGAAATGTGGAAGCAAAGAAATGACCTCAGGAAAAAGAGAACCAATGGCATTGAGTAAAAGAAAAGAGATTCAATGGAAAAAATGGTCCAATAAAATAGTCCAAACAAAATCCTTATGTAGTGATAATATCACAGAAAACAAGCACTAATAAAACAACATAGGAAGCTTCTAACACTGACACATCTAGAGCTCAAGAAACAGGGGCCAAAGGAACTTCGACAACAGGGAGAAAATGGGCAGTAGGTAACAAAAAATGAAACATGTATGATTCACTATCCCTTGAATAAATTGACCTCGTTAATGACACAAAGGCCAATTTTCAAAACAATGGAAACCCTAATAAGGGAAATTAAAAAAAATAGGTTAATACTGAGTTCATTTCATCACCCGAGGTTGGGACTTGCAACCCTAATTAGGTTAAGGATCTCCCAATTGTATCAATTGTGGTATAATTAAATATGGATTTTGGTTCAAATTATCAGATTCCTTATGAAGAAGATGATAGAAATAATGAGGGAAGGGAGGAGATAGTTTTAGGAGGAAAAACTTGAACAAGGATGGGAAGAAAACCTACAAATAAAAATGAGAATAAATGAAAAAAAATAGAACTATGAAAACAACATACCTTTCCAAACCTAATGGGTAAAAGAACCACAAGAAATCAAAGTGGGATGAATCCATCTGGGGGCGGATTCCAAAAATCTATTTGTAAGTAATGAATATAGTTTCCTGGAATTGTAGGGGATTAGGGAGTAAAGAAAAAGTGGAATAAAAAAGGAGTTTGGTCAAAAAGGAAAATCCCTAAATCATCCTAATTTAGGAGACAAAATTAGAAGAGGAAGTAACATTACTCATATGTGGAAAATTTTGGAAAAATAGTGAAGGAATGGTAGTCAGTTCCAGAGGGGCCTTGGGGTGATTCTGCACTGTCTAGAACAATTCTCTCTAGGAAATAACTCACAATAAAAAATCGCAACACTAGATATTGACTTGTCTAAAAAATTGGCAAATAGATGAGGAGATAAATGTGGTTAATGTATATATGCCTTTGTTATATTATGAAAAGGGCGGTGTTTGGATTCTTTAATAAAATTGAAATGGTTGATTCATTGGTATAACTTTGTAATGACAAGAGATTTTAATACTACTCATAGTCAAAAGGAGAAAAGGGGAGGGAGTATAGTGAGTGACCTATTGGAAGTACGACTGTCGTTACACGAAAACCCGCAGGTGATTGGTAAACTCACCACTGCCAGATTTCAAGGATCCATAAGAGGTGATTAGTCCCTTGTCACGATACACTGGGGAGCCCTAACTACTTGCAATTTTGTGCAACAATATCTCCCTCAGCGCGAGCCGAGTGTGTATTGAACTCGTGACCTTTAGCTCTGCTACCAATTGTTTTTATTTTCTTCATCTTCAGGGTCCTCCTTGGGATAGGGACACTTGGATGCAAAATGACCAACTTTTCCATAATTAAAACAATTGAAAATAAGATTGCCTTTTTACTTCCCTGATCCTTTCTGAAGTTTTCTAATGCGATTGGTTTCTTCCACATCAGATTCTTCAAGATGGTTGGATTGAGGTTTTTTCTCTTGATTTATCTTTGTCTTGGATGCTTTGAAAGCTGTTTCATCTTTTTCTGATTTATCACACCCTGTTCCTATTTCATGTGCTATAAAGATTCCATGGAGCTGATCAACTGTGAGTGTATTTAGACCAGATCTATTTGAAATTGAAAAAATATTCGCATCATATCTCATAGGTAATGACCTTAAGATTTTTTGCACAATGGGTTTATCTGTAACTTCTTCTTGTTGTTCTAGAGTTGAAGATTCATATTTAACGTCATTATTTTGTGCACCAGAAGCTTCTTTATCCTTGAGTTGAGAATTTTCCTTATTATAAGTTTCATCCTCCAAACTCCTATTTTTACCATCATCACTTTCGGGAGAAATATATTCATCATCTTTTTTGTTTGGTACTTCCGATTTTCTTTTCCATATTTTATTTACTATTCTTGTCATATTGTATGAAGCACTTCTCATTGACTGTTTTCTTGAGTTCCAACAGTTATAGGCTTTGTGTCCATATCTACCACAACTATAGCATCTCATAGTGTAACGCTATGTAGCAATATGTCCAACATGATTGCAGTTCCAACATCTTATATTGTTGTTGAACCTACCAACTTGTTTTCTTCCATGATGCCTACATTCCAAGGCTTTATGGTCATATTCATTACAAGAAAAACAATAACCGTTAAATATACTCTCATACCTTCTTTGATTCATCCATGAAGGTGTCTCTCTTCTGAACTTTCTTTGAGGTCTATGACTAGCTTTTGGATGTCTTCCATGATCCGATCTTCTAAATTTTGTAGTGTTGCTTTTATTTCTGGAACGTGAAGAACTTGAGTCATGCCTGCTTTCACTTTTTGCATACAAAGGAGATTTGTAGGACCTGTCTTCATCTTTTGCAAATGAAGGATTGTGTCAGACTTGTTTTCATCCTTTATAAGTGAAGGACTTGTGTTAGACTTGTTTTCACCTTTTACAAATGAAGGACCTGCATCATATTTTTTATGATTTCTGATCTCTTCCTTATTGTATCCAATGCCATATTTGTCATTTGGTGATCTTTGACTATCCAAGATCTCATTCAGGGACATGGAGTTGTTCAATAACTTGTTTTGGGTGTCTGACTTCTCAAACTTCTTTATAAGATTCACAACTTCTGCTTCCAGCTCATGACATGATTCTTCTTTTTTCTCCAACTGATTCCTTACTACCTCTTCCCTCCTTTTGGCTTCTTCAAGTTGGATTTTAATATTGACATAGCTTTCCCTTAGTTCCTTTAGATATACAATTTTTTTTCTTGAGACATCATCTTCCTTCTTTTTTTCTTTTGCTTGACTGATTTCATTTTTCAGTCTGTTGATTTCTTCTTCATTTTCTTTTGTTAGATTAGTAACTTTTGTTTTCAATCTTTTGATCTCATCTTCTTTGTTTTCTAACTGAATCTTTTGCTCAGATATGATTTCTTTATAGTATTTGAGCTTTTCTTTTATTTCCAGGATGTGCTTCTGATTTCCAAGCTCATCATCTTCCTTCTCCTTTTCTTTTACTTGACTAATTTCTTTCTTCAGCTTCTTGATATCCTCTTCTTTCTCTTCTAACTGATTGTCCTATTCATATATTATTTTATCTTTGTCCTTGAGCATTTGATTTATTTTCAAGACATGTTTTTGACTCTTTTCAAGGTATTCTTGAGTGTAGTCATGAAGATTGCTATAGTTTGATTCATTATGGTGATAGAGGTATTCAGAGAGACTCCAATCAACCTTTTCTTTGGCCTTTGATAGTTTTTCTTATTCTTCTTCCATGGGATAAATGCTAACAGGACATTCTGTTATAGTATCTGAGTCTTCTTATTTACTTGTAGAGGAGAATTCGATATCACTAATATTTCAATCAAAATATTGTGGAGAGTCCTTAACTTTATTGATGGTGAAGTCTTCATCTTCATCCTTGATAGGAATGTCTTCTGTGTCTTCATTTTTTATTTGATACATATTTTCTAACTTCAACCATAAGTCCTTGGCAGATGTGCATAGTCCTATTCTTGTCTTGACTGTATCTGATAATCCATTGAGAATAATCTTCAATGCCACTTCATTGTTCTTCCTTGCTCTTCTTTGGACTGTAATTTTGGATAGATTCTTTGATGTAGTTAAGTCCTAGGGCTTGCTTACTATTGAACTCCAAACTTCAGATCCTTTTGACTTTAGAAATTGTTTATATTTTCTCTCCACGAGGAATAATCTGTTCCATTGAATAAAGGAGCTTCAATTGTGGAGAGAACCATCTGTCCACCCATTTCTTCAGGATCTACCTTCCAGTGGTTAAACTGTGTTTTGAAGGAACCTCGCTCTGATACCAATTGGTATCCTAGTTAGATATCGATGGGAATCGATGGACAAAACCAAGGGTTGTTTGAATAAAGATGAGCTACAATTGCGTAGTGTTCCAGTAGGACAACGACATTCACAAAAGCAACATTTTGATGTACAAAATGAGGTACATGACATCTTGCAGTAATAACAAGAGGAGAAACCCTGGCAGAAAAAGATACCCTTTTAGAAACAAAGGGGGAGAACAATCCGTAAAAGTTCAGGGGAAGTATTAAATAAGAAAGTAATTGGATTATGTTTTGAAAAGACTCGATCATTAAAATTTTTTTGTCAAGAAGACTACTCATATGAAACACAAAAAATGCCAACCATCTGAGATAGGAAGTTAGTAAATTAACAGGGAAGAAACCTTGTTAGGGAGAGTTACCTTTTCAGAAACAAAGGGGGAGAATAGTCAGAAGCAGAGTGAGAGAATATTGACAAGGGGATTCATTCAACTATGACTGGCAGAACATGTCCACAGGAAGAGTTACCCAAGTTCAATCTAATCAGTAACATACAAGAGATTTACCAGTGGTCAGAAAAGTAATCATACTGACAAATCATAAGAGAAGAAACCCTTTTCCATTGATGTTAAAGGGGGAGACAAACTTCATATAAAGGAAAACTTCATAAAAGGAAAGCATCAACATAGGGGGAGTTTTGTATATGAAGTTAGTGTGTTGACCTCAATGACAAAGGGGGAGATTGTTGGAAATATTGTCATTGATGTCAACAGTCGAAGTGATGATTTGTAATGATGAAGTACATCAGATGAGATTATCATTGATGTCAACAATTGAAGTGATGATCTGTTGTTAAATGAAAGATGACATTGTCATTGATGTCAACAGTATCTTAGTCAACAAAATATGTAAAACTATGTGGAGAAGATGTCAAACCGTGTGTTCTTCAATGCTCTGATACCAATTGAAGAACACATGGCCCACACTAAGAGGGGGGGGGGGTGAATTAGTGTGTGAACTATTTTAACTATTTATTTTCACAAGTTACCACTTAAAACATATTTGAACATATTAAGAACAATCACATCATAATTACAATGAACACAAAGACACCAGATGTTTGTATAAGCTTTTGTATAATAAATATGAACATAGTAATATGAATATATGTGAGAGAGGATTTTCTTTTAGCAACAACTAAATGTTTCAGCAACAACTGAAGTAAGGAGCACCAACCCCTTGGAAAGCACCAACTCTCTTCCAAGACCCAACTTGGCGCAAGACCTAGCTTGCTACAAGTCCTAGATTGCTGATAGAACCCAGTCTATGCAACTAGAGTTTATTAAACTCCAGTAGTAGTGATCCATTATAGAATCAATTCTATCTTATGATCATAGGTATATCATAAGACACTCATCACCGCATTTCATCTTCTCAGTAATTCACATTTTCTTTCCTCTGATATCTTCTTGGAATCTGCTTCAGATTTTGATCTTCTTTTCTGGACTACAGAGACACTTTCTTCTCACCACTTTTTCTCGTTTATATAATCTTCAAACTGGTGTGAAATTTAAAACAACGTGTCACTTTATTTGAAACATTGTATCTTTTCATTTAAAATGATAATCTAAACTTTAATTAGTATCATTTTTCTTTTTATTCTTTATTCATATTTTCATGATTTATTCTCTTTTAATCATGAGTGTGTATCGGTTCATTTTATTGTGAAGGTTTTTCATAAATTGATCACAGTCTTGGATCAATTTAATCCTTTATACTCGATATCAAATCTCTTTTATTTCACAGAGACCAGATTCCATGGAGGCGCTTCCTTCAAGCCATTTCACATGACCATGGCATATAACCACAGGCTCAACAATTTCGGCAACACATTACACTCTGCAATGTCAAACCTTTTTACCATATGACCAATGGCAGTGACCTCACATTTAGGCGAGAAGAGCATTTGAGCGCTTCCTTAAAATCAACGGTCGAGATTTATTGAATGGACATGATTCATTCTCCCAATGCGATGGATGGATGACAGGGCTTCGACACTTTTCCCTTCAAGTTATCGTGACTTCCAATATTACAAAACTCACAATCACGATATCTCCAAAACAATCGGACGGTTCACGTCTATTTAACGAAGATAGATCAACGGTCTACTTTAGACCTTACACTCCTCCTTTCATTGCTAAAACCGACGAATTTTGTAACTTCGACACTTTGGCATTCCGTCTCTTCGTGACTTCGGCCATTCAACCTTTCGTCACTTCGACTCTTCGACATTTCATCCTTCACGATTTTCGTGACTTCTAGCATGTCAAATCTCCGAAGATTTCAATCTACTAACGCGTGTCCCTTTCGCAATTTCGGCATTCGGGACTTCGAATTTTGTGAGTTTGGAGGACTACTCACCTCCCTTCTTCCATTCCTGATTTCTCGATATCTGATTTCCTGATATCCTCTTATGTTGGATTGACAATCCATGACCCTCCATGATCCAATGGTCCAGATCATATCGTGATTTCATGTTTTGCGAGTTCATGAAACACTGTCTTTGACTTTCCTGATCTGTGAGTCAGTGAAATTCCAATCACTTGCCACGTGTCCTCTTGATCCAACGGATCAGATCATTTCGCTGCTTTGGAGTGTTAACTAAATCCTAGGCTTATCCTCGTTGCAGCTCCACTGGATCTGACCATTGATAGGTATTCTTGAAGAAGATCAACGGTCACGATCTTTCAATGGTCCTCAAGCCCACGATCACTCAAATGAACGATGTGCGTTGTATCAGACGATCAACATGTTCAAACTCTTGATCGAATGACTGTCGAGCTTCTCATTCTGATCGGACGTCTACTGAGGCTTCTTGCATTTTCTGCGCATTGATCAACTGTTCAGTATTTTCACTGATCCCGATGACATCTCTACAATCCGTTCTTCCTTCAGAGATTTTGATCAACGAATCATTGTTGATCCTATCATGATCAACAATAGACACTAAGTACTTCTGTACTTCTGAGCCTTGATCTTCATACAATTCACTTCTGTTGTTCGCTCCTCCTCGTGAGCTTGCGCTATCTATCTCTCCACATAGTTTGACATCTTCTGCTGACTGATACACTATTGACGTCAATGACAATGTCATATGTCATTTAACAATAGATCATAACTTCAACTGTTGACATCAATGACAATCTCATCTGATGTACTTCATCATTACAGATCACCACTTCGACTGTTGACATCAATGACAATATTTCCAACACGACCCATTTAGGGAAAGGATGGAAGATCTCATCTCTTTATGAGATTTATTAGATGTTAAACCTAAAAAAGGAAAATATGCTTGGACGAACAAGTGGATAGATCTTGAACATATAATGGAAAGGATAGATAGGTTCTTGATACAAAGCATGTTTTTAAAGAGCGATTTTCCTACCTCTTCTCGAATCATCTCATGGATAACGTCATATCACAAACCAATCTCATTGTTGCTTAAGGAGGTGCCTAATTCTGGGCCAATTCATTTCTAGTTTAATCCCCTTTGGATTCAAGATAGAGTAGCAATTGAAATTATAAAGAGAACTTGGCGTAATTGGGTGATTGGCTCCTTGGTTCATATATGGGAGAAAAAGATAAAAAATACTAAGAAAGCACTTAAGGACTGGGAAAAAAATCATCCTTCTCTCCCACAAATTGAGGTTCAAGCTAATAAAGAGAATTTAGAAAGAATACATAACCAAATTTAACTTGATCAAGTAACTCAAGGAATGGTAATGGAGGAAAGAGAGGCATTCCAAAGGTATGAAAATTCTCTCCGTAATGAAGAAATGATTTGGATATTGAAGTCTAAGAGATTATGACTTAAGGTAGTGGATATAAACACTTCCCACTTTCATAAGTAAGTAAGAGCCAGGTTATGGATGAATAATATTAAAGAGATAAAGTATGCCAATGGGGATACTCTCAACACTTTTGACAAAATCAAGGAAGCAAATTTTCTTCATTTTAAAGACATTTATAATGAAAAGGAGGGCATAGAGTCATAAGTTACAACTACAATGTTGAATAATATTCCAACAAGCATCTCCTTTGAAGAAAATGAAAATATCATGGAGAGGGTATCAAAAGAGGAAATACAATCTACAATCTGAGAACTGAATCTGGATAAATCTTCTGGGCCAGATGATTTTACTATCCATTTTTATAGAGTCTTTTGGAATACTATCAAATACAATTTAGTGAGAATGATCTAGTATGTTCATAAATATTTTAGAATGGGAGGAGCTACAAATTATTCATTCCTCTCCCTCATACATAAAGAAGAAAATCCAATGTATTTTTCTAGGTTCGGGATTATCCCTCTGTGCAATGATTCTTACAAAATAATAAAAAAAATCATAGCATCTAGGCTCAAAGTTTTACTCCCCAAAATCATATAAAAAAATCAAAGTGGTTTTATGGAAAAAAGGTAAATCACATATAACATAATTCTATTATAGGAAGTTGTTCATACGATTAAAGTTAAAGGGGACAAATGGATGATAATTAAGATTGACATGGCCAATGCATTTGACTGGGTTAGGAAATTATTTCTCTTTTATGTTTTCCATTGGTTTAGATTCATTGAAAATTTCATATGATGGATCTCTACTTGTATTAACAATCCTTGGATTTCACCCTTGGTCAATGGGCACCCCTACCGGTTTTTTTAATGCAAGTAGAGAATTAAGGCAATGTTTCCCCCTATCTCCATTTCTATATATAATTATGGTGGAAACTCTAAGGAGGAAATTGGAGAGTGGTTAGGCTCATAGTTTTATTCCAAGAATTCGAATGGTCAGAGGAGTGATAAGGATACACCACTCCCAGTTCTGAGATGATACTCTACTCTTGGGAGGAACTTCAGTCACAATAGCCAAAATATTCAAAGACAACTTGTACCTATTTACTTAAGCATATGTAGGCTCAATTAACATCTCAAAAGTCAAATATATGCCATGAATGTACGTCAAAATTCTCTTGTAACTTTGTCTAATGTTTTTGATTTTCCATACAAGGATGATTGGAATTCTTTCACATATCTAGGAATGCCTATTTATCTTCATTCTTCTACTCTATCTCGTGGCAACAAATTTTAAGCAAAATCATGTCAAAATTTGTGCAATGGGGAACTGAATGGTTAAATATAGCAAGGAGAATTACACTCATCAAAGAAATGTTATATTCTCTCCCTATTTATCAATGCTCAACTCTCTTAGCTCTAGTAGGGGTACACCAACAAATAGAAAAGGAGATTCAAAATTTTCTGTGGCAAGGTGGAAAATCCAACAATAAGGGGTTTCATCTAATCATCTGGTACATAATATGGGCACTAAAAATGCCTGGTGTTTTAGGGATTCTTGAACCTGGATTGATGAATTTGGCCTTGGGGGGAAAGACCTTATGGATAATAGTTACTAGGAAATATAATTGGTGGAAAAATTTCTTAACCAAGAAATACTTCACTAGACTAGAAAAAGAAGTTTGAATGAGCCTCATGTAGCTAGGAATGGTTCTCCAATATGGAAATTGATTAATGCAGTTGTTCCCATAATTCAATCAGATCTTGCATGGGTTCTAGGAAAGGGGGGGGCTCAACAAATATTTGGCATGATAATATAATGGGGAATAAGCCTTTGGTACATACAAATGAGTTGGAATTTTTGAAGTGTTGGTTGTATTCCATTGGAATCAGAACTATTGCTGATATATCTTCTTAGAACACTAACAAATGGTGGGAGGGTTGGAATTTTGGAGAAGTTCCTCTGAGACTAACATATCTAGTCTAGAAAATGAAAGTCCTTTAAAGAGGATGTGCACAAAAAATTCAGTCTAGTCGTGATCAACAAGGTTGGATATCGTCCATATATACAATAAATAAGGGATATGAGTTGAAATTGGCCAAGAAAACTCTTCCCTTTAAATCCACAATTTGGGCAAAATTTTGGCAAGCTGATGGGATCCCTAAAATAGACACATTTTGTTGGGATTTAGTTCATGAGAGAATACTAACAACATAAAACTTGGCTAAAAGAGGGATCCAAGGACCTTCAAGGTGCACTATGTTCTTGGAAAATTTTGAAACTGTACCACATTTAGTTTGGGAGTGTAGTTACACTAAAATTGTTTGGAAAAATGATTTTATGGGATTTGAGAATCAATTCCACAAGCTAGCAACATGGAAATATATTTTTGGGAAGTGGGGTTTCACATACAAGGTTCCCTTATGAAACAAACAACAATTTAAACAAGTATGGATAACACTTCCAAAGTATATATGCTGGAAGATTTAGCTAGCTAGAAATCAAGCAATCTTTAGGTAGGAACACTATAAGGAGCTTCTAGCGAAGGTTTTTAGTGTTGCAAAATTTGGAAATTTTTTCAAAAAAACCTCTGCTACAACATCCTCTATTTACTGCATAGGTTTTAACGATGTTCCATATAACTAAAAATATTTGGGTGGACAGAGCTTGTAGTGGAGGTTTTTTTCGGTGCTTTTATTGTCAAAATGCATTGGTGCACTATTTACAAACCCAATCCGATGCATTAATATAATACAAACAGACTAGTGTGTTTATAATTATTGTGCATTGGTTTCTCCCTTTTAATTGTATGCAAAGCACCGATGCTTTTATAATTTCTACGCATCAATTTCACCTTGATTTTGTATGAAACACTGATGCTTTTAATTTTTTTACACCTTAGTGAATTTAATATAGCATTGTTGAAGCTTGAATCCGTCAGGACCGAAATGACAACCTTATGAGGACATTAGTCCTCCTCCATTTTTAGAGAGGTGGTTATCCTCTTTGGCTAAAATATATATCTTTGAATATCTTGGAGTAGGGAGAGTGCTAGACAACAAACCCCAAATCTTTATTGCTTGGATTTATATGAAAATGGTTCTTCAATAACCCAATATTATTTTTATGTGCAACAAAAGTCTTTTAATCAGAAAAGATCAAAGGAGGGTTTCAACATCAAAATTAAATTGTGATCAACATCACACACAATCTTCTTAATAATATATAAATACATCCATATATTCTTCATAGGAGAGAATGATTTGATCATCTCAAAGAATTTTAACAGAGTACTGCAATCAATATCAAAAGATAATTTGACAGGTCAACCTCAAATACCTGATACTTAAAACTCGAAGGTACAAGATACATTCAAGATCAACCTCGAAGCAATTCTTTGTGGAGTTTTATTCATGAAAGATGTTCTTCATTACAAAATATTTGACAACCATATATGTGGATGCAAATACTCCATGATCATATAATAA
>SNQJ01S0007134.1:50958-102205 GCA_010110895.2 Picea sitchensis
CATGGTTGTACCTTATTCTTCCTCTGATATTCTTCCCTGCCCCTCTGACAATACTGATTATCAGACCCTTTGATGAAGCCTCTCTTCTCTTTTTAATAAGATATTTTCTAACTACTTGAGTAGTTAGGGTTTATCCCTTCTAGAAATTTCCGTACAAGTTTCTTCTTGCAAAATTTCCTTTAATTAATTCCTCATTAATTGATTCACATCATTAATACAAGTATATTGAAAGTGGGTCCCTCTCCTTTTTTTAATAAAAGTTTTAATTAAACTTTTATTTTTTGAAATTTAATTAATTTCCCTTTAAAATAGGATGACTGTGTTTTAATTATCTGGGAATGATAATAAAAATTTTAGCCATGGAAATAAATTCATATGTGATATTCACCGTCTTATCTTTCCAACGATGTAAAATTTGTCCAAATCTGTTGCCTGGATATCAAGATATGAACTCATGAAGTTGAGTTGTCACGCGTGCCCATTAAAAAATGCAGCTATCTGATATTTTAATTTCCGAGAAAAATGTATCAAATTTCAACACTTGAAACCTGTACCACCATATTCTACATCGAAATACATTTTCAACGTTATAAAATTTGCTGCAAACGGAGGTAGGTGAGGAGCTCAAGACATAGCCTTTGCAAGATCATGACTCAACCACCGTCGATCAAGTTTGATTGGTAAATGTGGACCCTTGATTTAATTTCGACCTCCTTTGTTGAATTTAAACTTTTCTTTATTATTCTTATCCCACATGTACGAGAATAAAAGAGTTTTAGTGGTATATAATGTTAATGTAACTTACACTTGACAAGAAATAAAGGAGAGAGGAGACTATGGAGCTAAAAGGATTTGACCCTTGGAAAATTGTTGAATATAATTATAATTTTGTATGCCCAGTCAACCACCAATATGCCTAGTCATCAATGATGAGTCACCCAACCAAATGTTGCCACATGTCATCACTCGATAGGCCGACAATTTTCCAATAAGAATCTACCATAAGTCTCCAATAAAATCACGCTATGTGTCACTTTTTGTATGCTGCCACGTGTCTCCATTAATTAGTTTCCATGTGGCACCATCCATTTAACTTCCATGTGGATATATATCATTGGTTAATAAAGTGCCATGTGTCACTTGGATATGTTCCTCATAGAACTTAGGATAGTAAAAATATTATTAAAATAATATGGCGGGTTCACGTAAAGAAGTGGAGAGGAGAGGTAAATAGTTGTAAAATATTCTAAGTATTGAGAATCGGTCGGTGCATATAACATATGAAATAAATATCACCAACCCTCACCAACCCACGAATCCGTGAACCCACAGTAACTCATATATATTTTTCTAAGTGTTGGAGAAGTTACATAGTAAAGAGTAGTAAAAAGAGTTGTGTGCATTGTGAAGGTGGCGGAAGTCAAAGTGCATTGTGAGAGTAGGGGAGATAAAACATACTCTTAATAAATATCACCAACCCGCCAACCCCGGTAAGCCATAGTAAATAAGACTAAGTCTGGAAAGTATATAATGGATCATGTGAAATATGGAAAATATGAAAAATGAAAATAAATATATAGGGAATAAAAGGAATTACGTGAAATTTGGGAAAAGAAAAAAGGGGAAAGGAAAAAAATGGAAAAATGGGTTAGTGAAAATGGAAAGGAAAATAAAATGAAATGGGAAAATAAAGTAAAAGGGAAATCAATGTGAACTTGGAAAGTAATAAGGAAAAATGGTTAAGTGTGGAAAATGGTAAGGAGAATATGAAAGTAATGAGACAAATGGGAAAAATGACTAAGTATAAAATGAGAGAATGAATAGAGGTGAAGGGAAAGGAGAGGAGAGAACATGTTCAACCATATTTATAATGTGAAAAAAAAACTAGGAATCATCAGATATACAAATTATGTATTTTTTTACAGAATAAGATATTAGTGCGCATAGTAACTTAATATGCACCGGGGCGTCAACCATATTTATATGCATTAGGTCGTCAACTATATTTATATGCACCGGTGCATCAACAATACATATACACATTAGTGCATTATAACAATGCCATTGCGAAATTGAAAATCATTTTACAAAGTTTTGTATTCAACTGATGCTTTATGAATTAAGAAAAGTATGACTTCCTAAGTATTGTTTATTACGCATCACCAACCTGTGAACAAATTTAAGACATGAAAGTTTCTATATAAAAATCAATATTATTTCCATTTTAAACTCAACGGTGCTCTTTGTAAGAAAACGCGTCTTGGTTCTTATCTATATATAATGCACACCGCCGATTGTAATTTTTTTTTTTTTAAATATTATTTCTAATTTAAATTAAGTAGTGTTGCTGACATAAAAATTCGCATCGATGCTCTTCCTATGTACATAATGCACCGTTAACTGCGAAGATGTTTAAAAATAAAAAAATTGGCATCGACAAGATAGTTTGAGATCCAATGCAATGAGTGGTTTCATTACAATGGATATAAAATACCCATATATAAATAAACAAACCCTATAAAAAAATTGTTGGATTTTTTTTTTTGCTTGTGAAATATAGAAAGAGAAAGCAAATAAATAGTGATGAAAATAGGGTTTCTGATACTGAAGATACCTATGAAACACTTTTTTTTTTTTGGGGGAATGCACTAAAAACTATTTGAATCAAATAGGGGAAATATTAAGATGATTAATAGAATGAAGTCATATACCTAAAATATCTCCTCTACATATTTCTATGTGATCTATAGTAATCCCTTTTGAATTTAGCTCTGCAAAAAATATCCACCCACTTTGAAGTCTTTGCTGATAATTCTCTGTTGCACAAATCTCCCTTCTAAATTTTGTCAAAAAATAAAAGAAGGAATACAGTTTTCATTTATAAACACAAAACTTAAATTCCCGCTCATTTTTTAGATGTATATTTTAGTGCATTGATGATAAACGTGTTTTTTTTTTCAAAACTTACTTTTCTGGTGCTCTATATAGTGAGTATCACACCGAGGTTGTGTGTACATATAACACACCGATTTATTTTTCGTAATACATTTCCACACATTGATAGTAAGCACACATTATTGTTTTAATTTTCTTCAGTCAGTGCACTATATAGTTAGAAACGCACCGGTGTGATGTGTAAGCAATACTGCACCGTAAAACAATTTAATTTGCAAAATGCAAATGAAAACATCCACATTTAAATTTTATGGAGGCTTTGCTTTATGGAGGCAATAATGAAGTTCAGTCTTAGATGCTTCTCTCAATTAAACGCACTGGTGCATTTGGTTTATCTATATGCACTGGTGCGTCTTTATATGATTAATTGCACCATTAAGTTATAAAATTTATTCGTTTTTTTTTTGAAGTTAGATTGTTCTACGCTTCCCAAAATGACAATTTTGGCTGAAATGCAGGAAAAAAGATTTATAATATGAAATGGCCAATTCTATAGATTCCAACTCATTTCATATCGTTGGAAGTCCTTCAATTTATATCACGCCGATTATAGTACGTTTATATTTTATTTATAGTTCATTTATCTCATTGAATTTATGTTATGTATGAAGGGGCAGTTGGATAATTGTTCATTGAATTTTGTAGGATCAAGATTCATGATCGAGTTCAGATGCTCAATATATTCTAGTATTCCAAAAATTCTACAAGCTCTTATTGGGAGAAAGATACCACAAGAATATGTTTGATGAAAATGGACAGCTGCTTTACCCTACCAATCGTAACATGCCATCTTCCAACAACCATCTTGGGTCAATGGTATTACACTGTGAATTGGATCTCTTTTATGTAGAAAACCTCGTAGGGCATAAGAAAAAAATGATTAAGTAATTGTACTTTTGGATTTTCAATTGAACTAATGTAAATGTATTTCTTAATTTGACATTTGTCTTATAAAGTGGTTGGTTGCATGTTTATTATTGGGAAAAAATGTCCATGCTTCTAATAAGTGTTTGGTATAATGTTTGAACATATTAAATGCACCATGTTACTAATATTATCGATGTAATGTTAAATATTTTTAAAATTATGATTCTGATGACGAGAAACCTGTCCACTATCTACTGTTTGACCCCATTACAATGTCAAGTCACAAGCTTATTGCTAAACGATCACAACTCAGAGAGGAAGCATACCGAGAATGGTTGAAACAACCACCTATTTAATTTCCACTAAGTCCTCAGTCACCAATTCAAAACCTCTACAGTAACACTATTTTTTCACATGTTGGGGATGAAGACAATGATATAGAGGTTGGTATGGATATTTCTTGCGGGATACCCAAGCCATGGAGGGAATGTTGTTAGATGCATTCTAGAAAAATGAACTAGGGGATAATGCTGATGTCGTAGATACCTTATTCTAAATCCTGAAACCTGCTTCCACCACCCCTCTCTTTGGTCGAGTACAAGGGTCAAGGTCTACCCAAATAGGGACAACAATGTTACTGTACAACTTGAAATCAATGTATGGTATGTCATACGTGTATTCCTCAACACTTTTGAGGTGACTAACCATTAAGTCCCCTATTGTTTTAAGGAATCTTGTCACACAATAAAGGAAGAAAATGGTCGATTTTATTCATGCCTAATGACAATGTACATTTATATTTCCCACTAATTCCATGTTACTCAAAGATAAGGTACTTCTGAGTGATAATGTCTTGTCCAATAGTTGCGTAGAGGATTTTTTTTTTTTTGAAAATGTTGGGTCTTGAGTACATATCATACTAGACATGTCTGAATTATTGTATTCTATACAAAACCAAATATGTGGACAAAGAGATATGTTCATAATGTGGGCATGAAATGTACCATAAATAAATAAAAAATGGTAAGGAACATGGTACTCCTCATAAGATATTGAAGCACCTGCCTATAATTCCAAGGATTCAAAGGCTATTTCATTGCAAACAATTAGCCATGTTGTAAATATGGCATGCCTCACATAGAAGTGAGTCAGGGGTTATGTGAATCCCAATGGATTCAATAGCCATGAAGCATATAGAGGATACATGGCCCAATAAATTTAAGGATGAAGTATATGTTAGACAACTGAGAGTGGGGGGTGAATCAGTTGTTACCGTGCTTAAACAATTATTCCCATTTTAAACTCATTACAAAACACTCAATTATGATCACAATAATTCAAGGAAGTAAGCAATAGAGTATTCCACATCAATCAGACACATGAATTATACAAAAACATATATTCCTGAGGAAACCCATAAAGGGAAAAAACCTCTTCTTTTTCGAATGATATGAAGTCTTTTTATGTTCTGTACATCATCTATCTTTGAGCACCAACTCAATGTGAGGCTACCACCTCTGTTTTACAATTTTCAACTTGCTGAGAGCACCAAATCTCTGGTTTCTCTAGCGCCCACTAAAAGGAAGCACCAACTCCCTGAGTGTTCCAGCACCAACTGGATGGAAGCACCAACTTCTAGTCACACAGGCACCAACCTGTACAACAGAGAACAATAGTTCTCCTTTGCACCACCCTACCACCCTGGTTTTTCTGGCTGCAACTAGATGGAAGCTACAACTCCCTGTGTTCAAGAACCTACTTGAAACTCTGAGGAAAACAATCCTCCCTAGCACCACCCTACCACCCTGAGATATAAATATATTCTTTCTAAAATGTATTAAAATGATACAATATTTATCAATGGGTTACCAATCTCATCACTGTTTGGATACACTTCTCTGCTCTACCTACATCAGTGTGTTCCTGCTCGCATCTTCTTGCGCTTAAGTTCTCGTATAGTTTGTTGTTTTCACCATTTCTGCTATGTCCATCTTATTTTCTTCATCTCTGCATCTTTCACGCTCTTTTCTTATTGTCTCCTTGATCACATACAATTCAACTTATTTTACCAAGAAACAACAACCTCTCTCTATCACAACATTTTTCTTTTATTCCTGCTCTCATCATCCGTTACACTTCGCATCTCCAACGCTCAAGTCGAGAATCTCAAAAATGCTCAGGAATCATGATTCCAACGCTCAAGAACAATGATTCAACCGCTTAGGAACAATGATTCAGTTAGTGTAACTAAATCATAATTGATCAATAAATCACGAGATGAAACAACAAACCTTCGATAAGATTCTGTTTGATCAGCGCCGTTGGATTATTCACGCAGAGGACTTTTGAATTTTCAATGTGTAACCTTTGATGTGGAGCCTAGAAATGCTAGCTTCTTCCCCTATCTTGTGCTGATGTGACCTTGGGCGATGGTCTCACGTGACCACGTGATTGCAGGCACAATCTCTTTTCTCGTTATCCCCTTGTCACATGTGACCTCGGGCTACGTCCTTGCAAAAGAGAACGATTGCGGTCACGTCCAAGAGTGGTTTGGGATCAACTACTTTTCTGCTCACAATCCACCTCTAGCTTCCATGTACCCTTTCTCCAAAACTGTGGTTTCAATTGCGGCCCACCCTTAACTTTTTAAAGTTCACGCACCCTCAATCCCTGCAATGCGATGGGACCATCGATATCACAATCTTGACGATGCTCCTGAACTGACAGATCATATATAACCTTCTTAAATCAACGAATGTGATCTATTTCATGATCTGGGCTCCAGGAGTTTCAAATTTAGAACCCTGCTTTCCTCCGTACGCCAATCTTCCAGAGTCGATGATCTACGGACAACCGTCCTTCTTAATCGACGATTCAGCCTCTACTTCAGGAATTTTACCTTTCAACTAGATCAACGATTCTGCGGCCCCTTACTCGATTCAACGATTGAGATCTTTTTCGCTACTCCGGGCTTCGGCGATCTCAATTCTCAACCTTAAAACTCTCCTAGAATGCTTTTACCCGGAGTCCATAGATTCCTGCCACGTGTCCTCCTCAAATCAACGATCCTCGTTCACTTTGGGACTTCGGCCTTCAATAATTTCAAACCTTTCTCCCCCACATTTTCCCGTAGTAGTTTCACCCAAAGTCAACGATCTATTGACACGTACCCTCTTGCATGATCAACGATCATAAGTGACTTTGGCCCTTCAAGACTTTAGGCTGATCGTTGCTTCATTCTCCTCTGGAGTGGTCACCTACTAAATAAGTCATAGACGATGGAGACCACTTGCTGTTGGTTAACACTTTCACTTACACTATCCTTCCACTGTACTATATCAACGATTGAGAATGCACCCAAAGTGATCTTCAGATCGGACGACTCATGTCCATTTCTGGACTTCAGCGTTCGAGACTTTAGGCATCTGTTGGTGGTGAAACTCCCGAAGTGACATAACTTTCTTATGTCATTTGATGATGTGGCACGAGCCGAGTGTATGCCACGTGTCACTCAGATTCATGATTTTCACGTACCTGAAATTCTAATTTTAGGTTGACACTTGTCATTATCTGACTATGCCACGTGTCTTTGTTGACGTGGGTGAGATGTGTAGGCAGTGTAGTGGAGTGTGATGTGTAGTGGGTAGTGGAGTGTGATGTTAGAGCATGGAGGTGGTATGTATCAGTTGTTTGGTGGTTTAATCAAATGGGGGGTTAGGCGGTAAGTGGTAATGAGTGAGGGGGGTTCGATTTGACAGGAAGGTGACACGTATGAGGGTCCCACATGGGAAATACCACCAACTTGGACCCCCCCCATGATTAAAGGTAGAAAGGTTGGGGGGTTCGATATGCCCTGTTGATTGTAGATCCGAGTGCTTGATTATCAGTTGCTGAGATTAGTGCACCCTTCTTATAACTTATCATGTCCTTCCAATTTATAATGATATAAATGTTGAAATTTAATTCGTCTCTCCGGACTTCGAGGATTTAAAATCTCAAACTTTGCTCCCTGTTTATCATATCCATCACTTAATTTGATCCGACGTTCGTGAAGACTCTCTAAGCAGATCCAAGATCAAGGATTTTGATCCGGATCACGTTTATGTACTGCACTTTCCCTTCTGAGATTTGATCTATACATATTGTTCGCTTCTCCTCTCGAGCTTATGCTTTTCCTATTTTCCATCGTCACTGTTATTCTTTCCATCAATGACAAGCACACACATCCTATAAAACATGCCAACAATATCCCCCTTTGGCATTGATGGAAACCCTGAAAGGATGCACTATTCTTCTTAGACCTCCGATTGTAGGAACCAAACCACACCTTTTCTCCCCCTTTGACATCAATGTCAAAGAAAACATACTCCCCTTGGGTTGTTGCAGTTATTTTTCTGAGGTATCAGATATTCAACCAACACATACTCCCCCTGATAGGATGGACTCTCTTAGGTGAGAGAAGGGATGACACCCATATTCTGACAAAGATATTCAAATGGTGTCTTGGGTAGGGCTTTAGTAAAGATGTCTGCAATTTTTTCTGTGGAAGGAATATAATTCAGCTGAAAAACTCTTTTTGTAACCTGCTCTTTGAGAAAATGATACTTTATTGGTATATGCTTCGTCTTTGAATGGATAACATGATTATTCGAGACACTAATGGCACCGGTGTTATCATAGTGAAGTGGAATGGGATCAGTATAAGTTACCTTCAAATTTGCAAGAGTTTGTATCATCCATAAGATATGAGTGCAAAAAGTAGCAACAACAATGTACTTTGCCTCTGTAGTTGATAATGAAATATATCCTTGCTTCTTACTAAGCCATGCTACTAACGAATCACCTAAGAATAATGCACCTCCACTGGTGCTCTTTCTCTCACTATAACAGTTTTCCCAATCAACATCTGAATATGCAGTTAATTGAAAATTCTGATTTTTAGCATACCAAAGACCATAAGTCATTGTACCCTTCAAATATTTGAATATCCTTTTGACAGCTGCTAAATGATTTTGTTTAGGAGAAAACTGAAAATGACCTACCATTCCAACAACTTGTATTATATTAGGACAAGATGTTGTGATGTACAAAAGACTGCCTATCATTGATCGATATATTCTTTGATCAACATTAGGTGAAATATCATCTATATTGAGCTTGCAACCAACCACCATAGGTGTACTAACATGAGAGGAATATTCCATCTGAAACTTATTCAACATCTCTTTCAAATACTTTTCTTGAGAGATAAATATCTCCGAAGAACTCTGATTGATTTGTAAACCAATAAAATATGACAGTTCTCCTATCAAGGACATCTCAAACTCAATCTGCATTGAATTAGCAAATCCCTGAACTGAAGTGTCATTAGTGCATCACAAAATAATGTCATCTACATAAGCCAAAACAACTAATAAATCATCACCTTCAGACTTAATGTACAGATTATTGTCAACAATACCTTTCTTGAACCCTTTGTCCTGTAGAAATTTGTCTAGTCTATAATACCAGGCTCGCGGTGCTTGTTTCAGACCATATAATGCCTTTTTCAACTTACAGACATAGTCCGGATTATCTGTCAGTGAAAATCCTTCAGGTTGCTCCACACATACTTCTTCTTCTAGATCTCCATTAAGAAATGATGAATTAACATCCATCTGATATACTTTAAAGTTATTATGACATGGATAGGAAAGAAATATTCTGATGGATTCCAATGTTGCCATTGGTGCAAAGGTTTCATGAAAATCCCGTCCTTCAACTTGTGCATACCCCTTATAGACCAACCTGACTTTATTCTTAACAATTTGTCCTTGTTCATTCATTTTATTCTTAAACACCCATTTAGATCCAATTACATTTTTATCTGTAGGTCTAGGAACAAGCTCCCAAGTATTGTTCTTCTCAATCTGATCCAGTTCCTCATTCATTGATTTTAACCAATTTAAATCTTTACTGGATTCATTAATAATAAATTCTTCTTGGATTGATTCATTAAAGTTCTTGGGTTCGACCATGGATATGAAGGCTATATGTGATTTCTCAGGGTCTTTGATTATCAACTATCTGGTTTGTACGCTGTGTTTATCTGAATTTGACTTGCGGGATGATTATTTTGAGTAATTATGGAGGAAGGATTTGATGTTGTCTGATTATTTGATTATGCATGAGTATTTGCATCTTCATTTGAATCAGAGTCTTATTTTCAGTTGGACTGTTCATCTTGACTTGACTTGTCCTATATAGCAGAGATTCAGTATTGTTCACTTCTCTTACTGGGAATCCTTCATTAACCTTTAACTGGATTCATTAAAGTTCTTGGGTTCGACCATGGATATGAAGGCTATATGTGATTTCTCAGTGTCTTTGATTATCCTTCTCCTGGTTTGTACACCTTTGTATTTATCACCAATTATCTGACTTGCAGGATGATTATTTTGAGTAATTATGGAGGAAGGATTTGATGTTGTCTGTTGATTTGAGTCTGCCTGAGTATTTGTATCTTCATTTGACTCAGATTCTTCTTTTTCTGATTCTTGGACCTGTTCATCTTCAGCTTCAGCTTGTCCTATGTAGCAGATTCAATATTGCTCACCTCTTTTACTGGGACTCCTTCATCAACCTTTAAATTAATGCAATCAACTAATTTATACAATCTTTTATTAAAGCATATATATCCTTTACTATTGGTAGAATATCCTAAGAATATGCCTTCATCAGCCTTGTCATCATACTTGCCAAGGTTTTCATTATTATTCTTTATGTAGCACTTACTCCCAAAGACTTTGAAGTGTTTGATTGAAGCAGGTATTCCATACCACAATTCATAAGGTGTCTTGTCACTGTGTGGTATGAGGTGGGCTTTGTTAAGAATATGGACTGTTGTGTGTATTTCTTCTACCCAGTAGGTTTGACCAATGTTCTTCTCATTCATCATTGACCTGGCCATTTGCTGAACTGTTCTGTTTTGCCTCTCAACTACTCCATTTTGCTGTGGAGTTCCTGGGATTGTGTATTCTCTCTTGATCCCATGTTTATCATAGAATTCCTTGAAATCACTTGACAAAAATTCTCCTCCTTTTTCTGATCTTATTGCCTTTAACCTGTTGCCTGTTTGATTCTCAGTTAAATTCTTAAATATTTTAAATTTCTCAAATGATTCAGCTTTTTCTTTGAGAAAAGCAACCCAAGTGAGTCTGGAGTAATCATCAATGATCATCATGAAGTAGTTTTGCTTCCCTGTGCCTTCCTGTCTTGATGGTCCACATAAATCCATATGAACTAATTGGAGTGGTTTCTCTGTTGAAGTAGAACTCTTGGATTTAAACTGTGTCCTGGTTAGCTTTCCTACTTGGCAGGGTTTACACATAGAATCCTGTGGATTTGATATTCTTGGAAGATCTTTTAGTGCCTCAAGATTTTTGAGCTTGATTAAGTGGTCAAAGTTTATATGTCCAATTCTCCTATTCCATAACCAACTTTCATCATGTTTTCTTAGATGACACTCTTCTCTATCTTATTTCAACACATATACATTATTATCTGTCCTTATGCCTTTAGCCACCACTTGTCCTGAGTTTACATAATTTATCTTAAAATCTTTGGAAGTGAACACCACTTCACATCCTCTGTCACACATTTGACTTACACTGAGAAAATTATGTTTCAGCCCATCTACAAGTAGAACATCCTAGGATTTTCCTTTACTATTACTCAAACTCACCATCCCTTTACCCTTGATTTTACCTGGTTCATCATTTCCAAAGTTCACATTTCCTGTTTTGCTTTTACTTATAGACATAAACTTATCCTTGTCTCCAATCATGTGCTTGGAACATCCACTGTCTATACACTAGGGGTCTTTTTGTTTTAGAGATGAAAGTACTAGACCACATTTTTCACTATCTTTCCTTTTCCATGTGTTGGCATTTCTAGCTAAGGGTTTTATCCTGGGATCTTCTTTATAATTCTTTAGATGGAAGTATGTAGCTTTGTGGCCAAAGTTATGACAATTATAACATTCGAGCTCATTGTTCAATAGGTCAAAGTGATTGGTGCAACTTTTTCTACTCATTGGCTGTTTAGTTCTATGTTGCAAAGATTGTTTATTTCTTGATCTCCTCAGTTGCATGCCTCTAAACTTAATTTGACAATTTTCAATCTTATGACCAAGGTTAGAGCAGTAAAAACAGTAACCATGGAAGAAATTTTGGTACTTGAAGGATGGCCTTCTTCTTGGCATTTGTTGCTCCATCTTCTGATATCTTTGTTTTTGATAAGGGATCATCTTGTCTTTATTAGCTTTTGGTGGGAGAGTACTCACATGGTCTGATTGTCTGCTGACTTGGAACTTGATCATCTTTAATAGCTATTTGCTTTCATGTTGTTTGCTGCTTGAACCACTTACATAGCCTAAACCAGTCTTCAACAAAGGAGATATCTGTTTCCTCAGAATGTCGTTTAGTTTTGTTGAGGCTTTAATGCTTGGAATATTTTGGAGATACAATGATTTAAACTTCTCCATCTCTTTTCTGGTTTTTACTACTTCTTATTCCAAGGCTTCACATCTTGCCTTCTTCTCTGATAACTGTTGTTTCAGAATGTCCTCTATTTTCTTTGCCTCTTCTAATTCCACTTTTAGCAGGGCAAAGTCTTCATCAGGTTTTTTACTGTCTTTCTCGAACTGTATCAACAATTGTTTTTTCTTTTTATCCTTAAATCCGAGTCTAGCAATTTCTTCTAGGGCACTGATTAGTTCTCCTTCCAAGTCAACCACAACTTATTCATCATTAAAATCACTTCCTATTCTTTTACTATCATAATCCTCTTTGTCCATAAGCATAAAGTCATTAACCTTATCTTCACAAGAAGAATCACTATCTGTGTCTCCTGAAGAGTCATCATTGTTTACACATAAACTTTTCTTTTTACCAAATCTCTTGGATTTTTACTTCTCTTCACCTTCATCGTTCTGGTCCTTCTTCTTGTGTGGACACTTAGATTCAAAGTGACCTATCTTTCCATAGTTAAAAAATTTGAAGGGAAAATTTCCTTGGTACTTGCGTGATCCTTTCTTTAGTCTTCTCACAAATTTTCCTTCAATTTCATTAGGCTCAAAATCCTCATTCTTATCTGCTTTAATTGATGCTTCTCTAGAGGTGGGTTTATATTTATGTGTCCCCATTTCATAAGCAATCAGAGTTCCTAGGAGTTGTTCAATAGGCATAACTTTTAGATCATTAAGTTCTTCTATAGAAAAGACCTTTGGGTTGAACCTATCTGGCAGAGATCTCAAAATTTTCTGAACTAAAGAGGCTTCCTCATTTTTTTCACCAAGTCCTTTTATTGCATTTACTAGTTCTTCAACTCTCAGAAATTACTTCCCAACAGTTTCATCCTCTTTCATATTTGTCTATTCAAACAATAATCTGTAGGTTTGAAGCTTTGCACCCTTTACCTTCTCATTACCTTCATAATTACTAATGAGTTTGTCCCACATTTCTTTGGCAGATTAAAAGTGCATAACTTTTACAAATTCTGCTTCTTCAATCCCACACAAAATAACATTCATAGCCTTAATGTTGAATCTAAATTCTAGCTTGTCATCCTTAGAAGTTAGTACAACTGGCTTCACATAACCAATCTCTACCACATCCCAAACATCTGCACCTAAAGCCATTATGTAGGTTCTCATCCTAACTTTCCAGAAGTCAAAGTTTGTTCCATTGACTAGGGGGGCCTTATTGGTTGAATTTACTTCATGGCTAGGCATGTTTAAGCTCTAGGATCTACCCTTAGAGAAAAGGAACCTGATCTGATACCAATTGTTAGACAACTGAGAGGGGGGGGTGAATCAGTTGTTACTTTGCTTAAAAAATTATGCCCATTTTAAACTCATTACATAACACTCAATGATGATCACAATAATTCATGGAAGTAAGGAATAGAGTATTCAACATCAATCACACACATGAAGTATACATAAACAAATATTCCTGAGGAACCCCATAAAGGGAGAAAACCTCTTCTTATTCGAATGATAGGTAGTCTTTTTATGTTCTGTACATCATCTATCTTTGAGCACCAACTCAATCTGAGGCTACCACCTCTGTTTTACAAGATGCAACTTGTTGAGAGCACCAACTCTCTGGTTTCTCTAGCACCCACTAGAAGGAAGCACCAACTCCCTGAGTGTTCCAACACCAATTGGACGGAAGCACCAACTTCCAGTCACACATGCACCAACATGTACAACATAGAACAATAGTTCTCCCTTGCACCACCCTACCACCCTGGTTTTTCTTGTTGCAACCAGATGGGAGCTACAACTCCATGTGTTCAAGCATCCACTTGAAACTCTGAGGACAAAAATCCTCCTTAGCACCACCCTACCACCTTGAGATATAATATTTTCTTTCTGAAATTTATTACAGTGATACAATATTTATCAATGGCTTACCAGTCTCATCATTGTTCAGCTACACTGCTCTACTCTTCCTTCATCAGTGTGTTCCTGCTCGCATATTCTTGCACTTAAGTTCTCGTACAGTCTGCTGTTTTCACCATTTCTGCTCTGTCCAACTTATGTTCTTCATGTCTGCATATTTCACACTTTGTTCCTACTGTCTCCTTGATCACATACAATTCAAATTGTTTTACCGAGAAACACCAACCTATCTCTGTCACGACAATTTTCTTTTATTCCTGCTCTCATCATATGTTACACTCTGCATCTCCAACGCTCAAGTCCGGAATCTAAAAAATGATTAGGAATCATGATTCCAACGCTCATGAACAATGATTCAGTTAGTGTAACTGAATCATAATTGATCAAGAAATCACAATATGAAACAAAGACCCTTCTATAAGATTTTGTTTGATCAACGCTGTTGGATTATTCATGCAGATACCTTTTGACTTTTCAATGCATAACCTCCGATGTGGATCCTAGCAACACTAGCTCCTTCCCCTATCTTTCACTGATGTGACCTTGGGCGATGGTATCACGTGATCACATGATTGCGGGCGTGAGCTCTTTTCTCGTTATCCCCCTATCGCATGTGACCTCGGGCTACGTCCTTGTGTAAGAGAACGATTGAGGGTGCGTCTAAGAGTGGTTTGGGATCAACCACTTTTCTCCCCGCAATCCACCTCCAACTGCCACTCACTTGTCCTCCAAAACCGTGGTTTCAATTGCATCCCACCCTTAAATTTTTAAAGTTCATGCACCTTCAATCCCCACAATGCGATGGGACCGTCGATCTCATGATCTTGACGGTGCTCCTGAGTTGACAGATCATATCTAACCTTCTTAAATCAACTACTATGATCTATTTCATGATCCGGGCTTTGGAATTTTCAAATCTCAAACCCTGCTTTCCTCCGTACGCCAATCTTCCGAAGTCGATGATCTGTAGACACCTGTCCTTTTTAATTGACGACTCAACCTATACTTCAAGAATTTGACCTTTCAACCAGATCAACGGTTCTGTGACCCCTTACTCGATTCAATGGTCGAGATTTCCTTCTCTACTCCAAGCTTTGACGATCTCAATTATCAACCTTCACACTCTCCTAGAATGCTTTTAGCCGGAGTCCACATATTCCTGCCATGTGTCCTCCTCAAATCAACGGTCCCCGTTCACTTAGGGACTTCGGCCTTAGGCAATTTCAAACCTTTCTCCACATTTTCCCAGAGTAGTTTTACCCAGAGTCAACGATCTATTGACAGGTACCCTCCTGAATGATCAACGATCATAAGTGACTTCAGCCCTTCGAGACTTTAGGCTGATCGCTACTTCATTCTCCTTTGGAGTGGTCACCTGCTAAATAAGTCATAGACGGTGGAGACTGCTTGCTATCGGTTAACACTTCCACTTACATTGTCCTTCCACTGTACTAGATCAACGATTGAAAATGCACCTGAAGTGATCTTTAGATCGGACGACTCATTTCCATTTCGGGACTTTGGCGTTCAAGACTTCGGGTCTTTAGGCATATGATGGTGGTGAAACTCCCGAAGTAAAACTCCCAAAGTGACGTAACTTTAGGCATATGTGGCATGAACCGATTTTCTGCCACATGTCACTCAGATTCATGATTTGCACATACCTGAAATGTAAATTTTAGCTTGACACTTGTCATTATTTGACTGTGCCACATGTCTTTGTTGACGTGGGTGAGACGTGTAGGCAGTGTAGTGGAGTGTGACGTGTAGTGGGTAGTGGAGTGTGACATCGGAGCGTGGAGGTGGTATGTATGAGTTGTTTGGTGGTTTACTCAGAGGGGGGATTAGGCCGTAAGTGGTAATGAGTGAGGGGGGTCCAATTTGTCAGGAAGGTGACATGTATGAGGGTCCCACATGGGAAATACCACCAAATCGGACCCCCCCACGGTTAAAGGCAGAAAGGTCGGGGGGTCCGATATGCCCTGTCGACCGTAGATCTGAGTGCCTGATTATCAATCGCTGATATTAGCGTGCCCTTCTTCTAACTTATCTCGTCCTTCCACTTTAGAATGATCTGATGGATGAAATTTGCTACAGCTCTCCGACTCTCCAGACTTCGGGGATTTCAAATCTCAAACGTTTCTCCCCATTTATACTATCCATCACTTAATTTGATCTGACGATCGTGAATACTCTCAAAGTAGATCCACGATCAAGGATTTTTATCCGGATCACGTTTCTGTATTGCGCTTTCCCTTCTGAGCTTTTATCTTTGCATATTGTTTGCTTCTCCTCTTGAGCTTATGATTTTCCTGTTTTCCATCGTCACTGTTGTTCTTGCCATCAATGAAAAGCACACACTTCCTGTAAAACATGCCAACAATATAGAGCCTACGATTTAGCATAGTTATGAATGGATTTAACCCTTATTCCCTCCAAAACACCAACTATTCCATTTGGCCAATGGTATTGATTAATAACAATATCCCCCTATGGTTGTCCTTGAAGATTGAACATCTTATGTTGGCTCTTATAGTCTCGGGTAGAAGACAAGTGAATAGAATGGATGTCTACCTCCAACAATTGATCGATGAATTTAAGAAATTATTGGAAGGGATACATGTATATGATGTATCAAGACCCATACAAATGGATAGGTCGTTTATGTTGTATGGCATATGTGTGTACACCACGCACAATTATCCAGGACTAGGAGTTTTCTTTGGTAATAATGTTGATTAATGTTATTTGACATACTTCATTTGGTGCAACTATATTTTTGAAACTAAAATGCTTTGTATACAATAACATTGCAGGTATTGTAACAAAATGTATCATGGAAGTAAATTTTGTGGACCTTATATAAAGGATAGGTGGTCCAACCACCTATGAAATACGGTGTATGACTGCTCAAGGGTATTCCTCCCAGATGACCACTCTTATAGAAGTGTTGCATCTTCTTTCAATGGTAAACCAGAGAGAATCTAGAGACCTAAAATAATAACATCGATAGATTGGATTAGGGCAGGTGACATAGAGAAGGAGAAGGAAATGGTAGAATTGTTTGATTTAAATGGGGAACCTATGTTTGATGATCCTGATTTTTTTGGCGTTTATGTTGAGAAATTCCCATTGGGATGAAAAGGAAATATATATTTTATTAGCTTCCATATTGGGAGCATCTTAATATTGGCTACTTACTAGATCCCATACATATATTCAAAAGTGTTTCTTCTTTTTATTTTGTAAGTAATAGTTTGTATTACCTTCTCTTGCTTAAAAATATTACATTCAGAGCCTTCAAAGGATTGGGATACCAAAAAATGGAAACCAACCCAAGTCCCAACATTATCCAAAAAATAAAAATCCATAGAAGGGTCTAGAAAAGACATTGCAAATGTTTCATGAAAATTCTAACCAAGTAACAAGATGTGAATAGAAAAATAGAACTAGAAACAAAAACTACAGGGTTATAGTGAGCACCCTTGATTAAATAAATTGTTATCCTTTCCTCCTGTAAGGTTGTCCTTTTGGCATGGCTGTAGAAGAATGGGCATGTCAAGGAAGGCTTCACCTTGAGTTGACATATCCTGATATGGATGGAGTGGAACCAGGAGGGAGAAAATGGAAAGTAAAAGGGAGTGCTTGTTGTCCAATTTCTCTACCTTGAATCTTAAGTCTACGACCTCCCCTCGAACATCAAATATAAGCTTCAACTGGTCCTATGCCAAGAGAAATTCCTTGGACTCTGAACAGGAATGGTCATCCATTGATTGTTTTTTTAGGGGATAAAAGAGAGGGCTTCCCTCCATTGATAGTGGGACCCCTAAAGTAAGACCACATTTAGATTAAGTTCCTATAATGGGAACATTATCTTCATCCAACCACTCCACCTGACATCCCCAGACCAAAGCATCCTTCGAACCAGGCGACATGAATGACCTAGCCAAATTGGAATTGGGTTCTCCACATTTCTCATCATCTTGTACTAGTAGAAAATTATCTTTCTTATCCATTTACTCAGTTGAAGGGGGATGGACAATGAGATGCATCCCTGTCCTCCCAAGATACCCTCGATCTCGACAAATGTGGCCTTGTTCCCTCACTCACGACATAGAGAGTGGAATGGTTCCAATGCCACCAGTCAGGGAGACCTTCAAAACTCCTTCCAACATCTAGGTGATCCAAAATACGATGACATTCAAGGGTGAGCCCACAATTTTAAACTTCTCTTTAGAAAATTCCCCTCATCATATCAACACCTCCAACCTTCGTCTGTAGAATGATCAAATTAACTCTACAATAAGTTCCCCTCTTGTAAATGGTACCTTGATGCAGTGTGATGGTTCATGCAGCATGTGAAAACCAACATAGCACCTTAATTCTCTTTCCTCTATGGTTGTGGGTATCATTTTCCATTCACTCACCTTGAAAATGGATTCATTGGGTGGGAAGGCATGCTTTCACCATGTCGTCCCTCATTAACTATAGCATGACACCCCATCTGGGGATGTATCTTCCTGCATGGATATTCTCATACATTCCAAGAACATAAGGTTCTCAAGTTCGTGACTATAGCCAAAATCCAAATCTTGTGCCATTCTCTCAACTCCAACATTAGAAAGCTTTTCCACAATTTTGTTGGTGTCACGCTGGACATGAGAGGGGATAAAAATGCAACTGGGAAGCAACTGATATTTTAGATATTCAATATTTCTTAGGAGCCTCCTATTGGGAGTAATATTGGCTGGCTCTTAACCACTTAGTATCTTGGAAAACATGCCCATAATGGTTTTGGAGTTCCCTTCCATGATTAATTGATGAAATCCAAGTTGGTGGGTTTCCTGGATTCCTTGAATGAGAGCCCATAGTTATCCAACATTGTTTGTTTCATTCCCAAGGCTCCCGAGTAATATATGATGAATATGGCCTTGATCATGTTAGAAAAATATGATTACAGAGAAACAAAATAAAACAAATGTGGAAATAAAACAAAAAATATACACAATACAATAGAAACATAGATATATGTGGTTCACCCAGTGTGGGCTACATCCACCAGAGAAATTGTCAGGTCCTTCCTTTTTATTATCTAGAAAAATGAAGGAATACAATCTACAACACACCCATTAGAACTTCCTCTTCTTTCTCTCACAGTCTCCTCTCTCATAATACAATATTCACAATAATTCACAGCCGTAATATAATTCCCTCATAAAATAGGGTTTCGTTCTAGGGAAAAAAACCTTAATATAACTTTTACTGTCATATTTGCGACTTTATAATGAACGGTCCAGATTGACTATGAAATTACAATATTTGAATTGTAAAAAAACAAAAAATTCGGCCCCCTCATGGTTGGGGGGGGGCATGAATTGTGTATCCTTCAGTTTCTTTGACTTGCATATGAATTAGGAAGATAATCAATCTCCACAACCAACAGTCCCCCACTTGGAGACTGATAAAAACAACTCCACTACTGTTATACCTGTTGGACTATCATCCACCTTAGACCCGGAAAATTTCTCATCTTCACCTTCATTCTTGAAGACCAACTGAAACTGAGTAGGAACTCAGTTTCTCCTTGGTTACTACCTTTGTTAACATGTCTGCATGATTCTAGCTAGTATGTATCTTTTCCAACTTCAAATGTCCATATTCCAAGATGGATCGTATGAAATGGTAACTGATTTGTATATGATTAGTCTTAGAATGGAAGGATGAGTTCTTTGCAATATGAATGGAACTCTCGTTGTCACAGTAAAACATGTTATTCTCCTACTTCTTTCCCAATTCCTCCATAAACCTATGTAACCAAATCATCTCTTTACTGGCCTCTGTAGCAGCAACATACTATGCTTCCATTGTTGAAAGTGCAACAACCTTTTGCAGTTTTGAAATCCAACTTACTATTGTTCCACCTACAATAAAAACATACCCTGTGGTTCTCCTTCCCCTATTGTTATCACCTACCATATTTGAATCAACATATCCCTATAAAATAGTGTCTGAACCTCCAAAACATAATGCATGAGTACTATTACGTCTCAAATACTTGAGAATCCACTTTACTGAATCCCAATGTTCTTTCCCTGGATTGTTCATACACCTGCTCATAACTCCCACTGCATTTGTAATACCAGGTCTTATGCACACCATATCATACATCAAGCTACCAAATGCTGATGAATAAGGGAACCTAGACATCTATTTTATCTCCTCCTGTGTCTTGGGACACATTTCCTTAGTTAATTTGAAATGGCTTGCCAAAGGTTTACTAATTGGTTTTTCATTCTTCATTCTAAACCTATCCAACACCTTCTCTATGTACTCACCCTGAGACAATGTCAATTTGCAATTTTTCCCGTGTCTTGTTATTCTCATACCAAGGATTTTCTTTGCAGCACCCAAATCCTTCATCACAAATGAATTAGTTAATTTCTTCTTGAGCACATTTATATATTTCATATTAGACCTTGCAACAAGCATGCCATCAACATATAATAGAAAGATAATATAGCTTCCATTTTCTAGCCTTTTAAAATAAGCACAATGATCATAATAACATCTACTATAACCTTGTTCTATCATAAACCTGCCAGACTTCAAATACCATTGCCTTGGAGATTGATTTAGGCCATACAAGATCTTCTTCAAACTGCATACCAAATTATCCTTTCCTTTGACCTCATACCCAAGTGGCTATTACATATAAATATCTTCCTCCAAATCCCCATGGAGAAAAGTTGTTTTTACATCTAATTGTTCAAAATGAAAATATTCTATTGCCACAGGACTTAAAATAGTCCTAATTGAAGTAATTTTAACAACAAAAGAAAATATTTCATCAAAATCTATATCTTTCTTCTGTGAAAACCCCTTTACAACAATTCTGGCCTTGTACCTCTTTTTTCCTCCATCTTCTTCCTTCAACTTGTGAACCCATTTATTTCACGATGCTCTTTTTCCTGCAGGAAACTGAATCAAGTCCCAAGTCTTATTATTTACCAAGGAATTCATTTCCTCTTTCATTCCTTGCTCCCACTTCTTTTTAGTGTCTACCTACATTTCCTCTTCATAAATTTCTGGTTCACCAGAATCAATCAACAATAAATAATACAATGAAGGAGAGTATCATTCAGGGGGTATATCTTCAGATATTTATCAAAGTACATCTTCTGATACGATCAAAGTACATCTTTCATATTATCTTTAGATACGACCTCAAAGATACAAAGTAGTGCTCTATTACAGACTCCTGGCTCTGGACCCATGTCACATAACTCTATTTACCCAAAATGGTGTACAGATTACATTTACAGGACTCAACCCCGACCTAGTACTACTATCAACAACAAGGGGAGAACCTTTTTCAATCATGATCAAACCCTTTTAAAATCATATTCATCCCTATATATAAGCTAAGTCGTGTCTTCTAGCTTTGAGCTTGCATGCTTTCTTGCTCTGTTGCAACTGCTCTTTCCTTGCTGGCATTGTGTTGTCCTTTTCAAAACTGATTTCTGTTACTTTTCCTTGCTCCATTTTATAGCTTCTTTTGTATCTTGCACAACTCATACTAGACCAAAACTGGGACTGTAGTGCTTCTTGCGCAACTTCTAATTCAAAAATGAAGGGACCAACAAGCTCCGATCAAAAACCTTGACTCGCCCTCGTGTCAAGTACTCGACTCTTTCACAGCTTCCAAGAGAAATATTTTATTTCCCTTGCCCTCCTTTTCCTATTTCTTTTGATCTTCTGCTTGCGCTTTCTCTTCTTCTACCTCTTAAAATGAAGGGCCCAACTTCGGGACCAACTCCAAGGCCCTCTTATTAACTTCTTGAAAGTTTCCAACTTTATCTTGCCATTTCTTGGCCAGGAGTGAGGCCTCAGTGACAAATTGTTGGGTCGCATCTATAATACATCCGTTGGGATTGGATGTGACCAAAGAGTTCCATTCATAATCTGGTGTTTCATCAAATTGATTCATTTGCATATAAATTGTCTAAATGACAGGGAGAAATTCACACAACTCCTTCTTAGCTATGAATTGCGCTTCAAATAGAGCGTTCAACTCATTGTCCGCTTGCCGAATCTGATCAAACTTCTATTGTTGCTCCAACGGATCCATCGTAGCCGCAACATCTTCATTCAACACCTGTATTTTAGTGCGTACGTCCTCCAAAGTCTGGTTGCACCTAGCGATGATGCCCATCCAATTGCTAAATTATCTGAAAATATTTGTGCACTCAGTTGTGCGCTTGTGTAGTGTTGCTTGGGAATTGTTTCCTTCTAGCAATATATTTTCCATTTGCTCCTGCACCTTCCGAGGCTATTGATATGATTCCTATTGGGTCTGCTGCAACTGCACTTCCAGATGCTCGGTGTGAAGGGAAAATTGTGACCATGCTCCTTGGAGCAGTTCAATTTAATGGTTCGACTCTCCTGCATCACTGGCTTCTGGCAGTTGGGGTGTGACCTTCCTAATATCTGACCAGGCTTCAACAAGCCTTTCTTGAACTCTTTCTAGTCTGTGTTCGACCTGGATCTTTTCGTGTTCTTCTTGTTTTTTTCATGCTTGCGCAAGGAGCACTTCTTCCCTTACGAACTCTGGAGACCTCTCGGCCTGCTAGAGCCCATGATCTAGCTGATAAGTTGATGCTCTGATCATTCCAACTAAGTGTGTAGCTGGCCACTGTGTAAGGTCAGTAGATGAAGGGGTTATGTCCATGGGTGCTCGGACCTGCAATGGAAGTACACTGGATGTTGAATGTTCGAAAGAAGTCTCTACCTCCTCCTCTCCTGTGGGTGATCCTGGCACAAGCCTCATTCTCAACACCGATGGCAGGAGCATTAGAACTTCTGTTTTGGCTAGGCAGAGTTGCAACAACTCTGCGCATTGTTGAGGGTTTTGGAGAACTAGCTCCATCTTCTCTCGCACTGATGTTGCGCTTTGCCTTGAAGTTGGTTCTGGTTACTTCTGAACCTATGATAGCTCTGCCTCTTTCCGTGCCTCCACATCCAGAGTTACGCTTCCCATGTCACCCTCAACCTTGGTCGTTGAGGCAATGTGCTGGGGAATTTGAACTTGTGGATTCTCTACCATTTGAGTGTCCTTCTGCTACACAAAATGTATAATATGCTAGTCCTGGGCGTCAGGGTTCGGCCCAGTCAGCTGCAGTCTCTACTCTGGTACTTCTGGATTTGGACCAGGAAGTTCTGGTCTCTACTCAGGTAACTCTGGGTTTGTTTCTAGGAGTTCAGGCTTAGGTAGTTCTGGGGGATTGAGTTGCATGGGATCTGGATCAGTGGTTTTGGGTGGACTGTTGGTTTCTAGGGGTGGTGATTGAGGTTGTGGTGGTTATGGAGGGTTCTTAGTGATGATGGTGGATGGATTAGTGTCAGGCTAAGGGTCGTCCTGAATATGTATGATGGGGGTTGCGCGGACCGTTGAGAGAGTGCGGGGGACGATGGATGAGAAGTGTTGGGGGTTCATAACTTTTCTCGACGAGAACCCCATTCTAAATTTCTTTTCCACCGGCTCTGTAATGAACACAATGCTCATTATTTCATTGACATCCTTACCTGTCAACAAGGCTTGGTATGGCAGTTGTGGAAATAATGGCAGTGTTCTTTTCTTCCACTCTAATGGTTATGTCTCCTCCTCCTCTTCAGAGTCTGTCTATGCGATAGATTATTTCGTTTACGCTTCTGAGCCTGAGCTCGGTCCTACCCCTTCTTATTTACCTTTCTTCCTCAGCAGCTCGACGGGAAAAACATAATGCATCCCCGACTTGCACAGGTTGCGTTTAACTCCCAGCCATGACATTACCTCCCTGTCATATGCCTCCTCATCTAAGTAAAACAACAACATCCTTGAATGGAATTCCTCCCTGTTGGCATACCTCAGCCATACAAACGTATGGTGTTGGTTCATGGTAAAGGCGATGTTCCTCGTGTTGCATTTGAGGAGCTCCTGTGGAATTCACAACCTCTACGTTGTGTCAATGAGCCCGTTATACCACTTGGAGAATGTCGTGTTGTTGAAGGCTGTGTTCTCCAAGTCCTCCCTTGAGTTCCAAGTCTCAAACATATTTTCGAGGCTCCCCTTGTCTGCTAGCACCAATGGTCTTCCAGTGGGTGGCGTCCACTTGATCATTGTGAACAAAAAAACATGTATCCATATGTGAAGGTTCATCCATTCTCCTGGGCTTCTTCGCAAGCCACAAGTAGTTACTCCAACAGGTAACTAAACCAATTGAATACAACGCCATTGGAACAAAAATATGCCACTGATAATGCATCCAACGTGCATTCTCCCTTGTAAGATGACCTCATGACCTTACTGGATATGATGTAGTAGCCAATTCTGACCGTCTCTGGTAGTATGGGGTTGATTTTGGCTGTGCGCACCCCCCTCTGCGTGTGGAACCTTTCATATAGGTTCGGCTCCCCTTACTTTTTTCTGTGCTTTCTGGGACCCTGGAATCCTTTGGACACGTCCTTTCCCTCGAGGGACAGTCCCGTAAGTTGGTGGATGTCCTCGGCATGGATTGGATACTTTCTATCCAACCAGAGACTTCTGTCATGCACCCTGTTGATTAGGAACTTGGTGCACTGTGCAACTTCACTGTACCGAACACTGGTAAGTGCTTGAGGTTCATGATAGTCGAGTTAAACAGGTTGATAAATTCAGGCTTTGGCACAAACTGCATGCCTCCCAAATCATATGGAGTGATACTCTAGAAAATGTCTATGTTCATCTGGGGGAACAAGACTTGATATGTTAAGTTGAGATCGAGGAGCTTGACCTACTCCACCTTCCCCTTGATATCACCCAAGACCTCAACTCGGGGGTTGCATGGCTCATCTGGTACTGCATCTTTGGACATAATGCTTCAACTTCCTGTAGCTCTTGGCATTGTGCGTTTTGGATTATCAGAAAATTCCGCTGTGGAACAAGGATTAGGGATCACAACTATGGGTCTAAGGATTACACATGAGGCTGGCTCGCTCTGCAAAATTCAAAAAATATCTTAGTTACTTATGGAAACAATGCGTTCTACAACAGTTCTTAGAGGCTTATACTCGTGCTTAGTTGGCAAGTTCAATAATAACTGTTTTTCATCATTACCCTATGGACACAAATTGGATCTAAGTTTTCCAATGGGACGTGTTAACGAGGTAAATCCTATTGGGCGATTCTGGCATTTACTGTGAAAGATGGACAGGGACGTGGCCGATTTCAGGCCTTACCGTTCAACGAATGAGAATCCCGACGCAAATACCGATAACATCTTCGCTTATCGTGACTTTATGGATTAACTGAATTCATACGAGGTACTATAATAACAATAAAGGCTATGACTGGACTAGGTTTGTGTGGCACATGGACTCAGATTGCGTTCGAATTCGTTCTCCCTCCGACCACAAAGGGGTCCCCGTCATATTAATGACTGTCATTAATGTATTCTTTATGATTATGATCCTACGCTACTAAGTAAGAAGTTATTCATAAAAAAACACTTAGACCAAAAAAGAAATGGAC
This sequence comes from Picea sitchensis, assembly GCA_010110895.2. Lineage (NCBI taxonomy): Eukaryota > Viridiplantae > Streptophyta > Pinopsida > Pinales > Pinaceae > Picea > Picea sitchensis. The sequence goes on from SNQJ01S0007134.1 coordinate 76,773, forward strand.
TACAGGTCACGGCGCAACACTGCACACGCTAGATTTATTAACTGAATTTACAGAAATTGCAGAAACTCAAAACTAACTACTATACATGCTCCTTCGGACTAGATAAAAATTCCTTTAGCTCATTTCTGAGACATATAGGGTCTTAGGCGAGCTCCATTCACCCATCCTGGCTGCAACATACCATCCAATTGCACAAGCCTGACTCCTCCAGAAGGTCAGATCTCCACAATTATGAATGGTCCAATGCATGTGCAACTTTCCTGGATGCTTCTGATACCGACTGTCATAGATTAGGACCTTATCTCCTTGCACAATTACTTTAGTCTTAATGTGTCTGTCATGCCAAGATTTCTGCCTTGCTTTCTCAACTGACTGATGGAAGTTTGCTAAAAACCTGGTCTCTTAAATTTCTTGTAACTCCACGAGTCTCTGCGCAACTGATTCTTCCTCCGACATGTGTGTGATCTGTGTAATGTACACACTTGGAGTAATGAATTCTGCAGGCACCACAAATTCTTTCAAGTAAACTAGCTGAAATGGAGTGTACTTGTGGAGTTTCTTTGTGGTTGTCCTGTAATCCCATAATACTGTTGGAACTCTGTCATCCCAATCTTCCCTTTTTGCGCAACAACCCTTCTTTAATCCTCTCTCCAAAATCTTGTTAAATGCTTCTACTGTTCCATTGGATTGCAGATGGTAGGGACTACTTTTATGATGTTGGATCAAGAACTCTATTGTAATATTTTCTATAGTACTACTGATAAAATGAGCTCCCTGATCACTGGTCAGACTCCTAGGACATCAAAATTGAGTGATAATATTTTCAAAAGTGAACCTAGCAGCAATATCGGTCGAATAATACTAAACAACTGCTCCCTTAGCCCAACGTGTAAGGTAGTTAGTTGCGGTAATAATGTACCTATCCTTTGAATGCTTAGCCGTGGGATTGATCGGCCCAATGAATTCAACCACCCACTTCTCAAGTTCTTGTAAAGCATGAACTGGTTGAAGTGGTAATTCATCTCGTCGTGATGGCTTAGCTACTCTTTGACAGACATTGCATGATCTAGCATATACCTTTGCATACTTGAAGAGCGTGGCCCACCATAGTCCAACTTGAATAAATTTCTGCGCAGTGGCCTTTCCTCCCACATGACCACAACTGCAACTCCACTGTGGCACTCCCACAATATATCCTTTCTTTCATGATCCAAGACACATCTCCTGAGGATATTATCTAGTCCCAATTGATACAATTTCCATGTAATCAACTGATAGTCTGCTTCTCTAACAACCATATGGCATTTCTGGGTTTCAGAATATGTTTATGGCCAAGCTCCTGTACTTAAGAAGACTTCTATGTCTTCCAGGTATTCTGGTATGGCCTCAACCCGGAACAGATCTGCATCTGGGAGCTGATCATCAACTGCTCCGCCGCTTTCCCCTGACTCTAATCGAGACAGGTAATCAGGCCCTACATTGCATCTTCCAAGATTAATGATCACTTCAAAAGAAAATTCCTGAAATAGTAGCAACCATATACAAATTCTCCCTTCCAACACAGGTTTATTAACTAGATATTTCAATGCAGAATGATTAGTAAAGAACTTAAAATGAGAACCTAACAAATAATGTCTAAATTTCTGCAAATCATAAATCATAGCTAAACCCTCCCTTTCTGTCGTTGTATAGTTGCACTCAACTTGCGATAACTTCCTTCTCGCAAAATAGATAGGATGATCCATGGCTCCATCCCATAGTTGTGCTAAGATAGATCCCAAGGCAATACCTGAAGCATCTACGTGTACATGGAATTCGTTTTCCCAATTTGGAAATATCAGAATAGATGTTGTGCTAAGCTTCTCCTTTAGGGTCTCAAACTCTTTATCACATTTTAGGGTCCATTAGAACACTTCGACCTTCTTTAATATATTTTCCAGCGCTGTAGTGATGTTTGCATATTTTCTAATGAACCTATGGTAGTACCCTCTGTGTCCCAACGTGGAGTGAAACTGCTTAACACTCGTAGGTGGTGGCATGTTCACAATGACCACAACTTTGGCTAGGTCTACCAGTACTCCCTCTCGGCATACTATGTGGCCTAACAAATTTCCATGTGGCACACAAAATATACACTTTCTGAGGTTCAACGATATTTGAAATTCTCTACATCTATCAAACATCAAACGTAGTAGTGCTACATGCTCCTTGAGAAGACTATATACCATCCAATCATCCATATAAACTTCTATAAACTTGTGAATAAACTCTCGGAAAGCTTCTATTAAAATCCTAGAGAAAACTGCAGGGGCATTCTTTAGGATGAATGGCATCACATTGTAGGCAAATGACCCCCATTCTATTATGAATGTGGTCTTCTTTTTGTCCTCTTCAACAATCCTTACTTGGTGATACCCTGAAAATCCATCTGTAAATGAGTAAGACTCTTTCCCCGCAACCTGTTCTAGCACCTCATCGGTAAAAGGTTTTGGAAAAGGGTCATGCACTAAAGTAGATTTAAGGATTTTGTAGTCTACACAGACCCCGATATCCTTTGTACCTTTCTTGCTCTGGATGACTATTGGGCTGACCCATTATGCTTCTTCCACTGGAAAAATAAGTCCAGCTTCCATCATCTTGTCTATTTCCCTCTTAACCTTCTCTTTCACTCCGGGGTTAAGGCGATATTGTCTATGCCTTATGGGCTTTGATCTTGGTTTTAATTCAATTTTCATTTCTCCCATAACTCCTTTGATCCCTTTTAAATCTGAATTTTGTTTTGGGAACAAATCCTCATATTCCCACAAAAAACTTGGTATTTATTGACTCGTTTTCTCATCCCAGTAATATCCCACCACAACTATCTTGGGTTGCTCCGTGGTTCCTATATTGAATTTACACAACTTCAATGGGTGATTATAAGAACCATCAGTCTGACTGGGTATGATGTTTTGGATTTCCCTTTTCCCTTCTGTCTCTTTAATGTCAAGGTTTCTTAATTCTTCTAAATCATCCAAGCTTTCCAAATCCTTCTCAATATTATAACATTCTACAGGTCTCTTGTCTAAGTTTAGGTGAATATTAGTCTGAAGTTATCGACTATGCTTTGCACATACCACTAGGTCTGATTTCTGATTACTATTGTCTATAAAAATAAATTCTTTAATTCTTTGCAGGACTACTTCAAGCTCAAGGTACTTACTTGTAAAAAAGAAGTCCTTGAAAAAGTGATCTACCAACATTTTCTAGTCATTGGTTCATCTTTTGGTTTCTTTATGCATGAACCAATCTTTCGGGATTGGACCTAGTGAGTGGGGAAATACCTGAACCCAAAAGTGAGAGGGTATTTCTGCAACTTTCCACTGTGTCACACATTGTTCAAGATGTGCTTTAGGATCAGACTATCCATTGAACATTTGCACAACTTGGAAATCCATCCACATATCTGATTCCAACTTCTCCTTATCCTAAAACCTATATTTGATATCTTTCTTCACATCGTCTCACTTTCTGAGTAAGGATTTGTGACTGACCCACCATATGGCAGGGGTGTCCTGGAGGGCTAAATCTAGTACTGAGATCCTTTGATACTCTACTACCTTTTCTTCTATGCTGAGAATAAAACTATCAAGTCCTAAGGTACCATCATATACTAGGTGTTCTCTGACCTCGGTTCCAACCCATCTAGTTTCCCTGACAGTTGCACATCTCCTTGATAATATTTCATATGAGACTTGCTGCCAATTGTTAAATGCAAGTTCTCAATCTTCGTCTATTTACTGTATACTCCTCCAACTTACTGATCCATAAACAATAGGATTTATGTAATCTTCTCTTGTTCCTACTCTTACAGTGTACAACTGATCCAAGTATCCCTCCTCCATATTGTTATCCATTGGCTCCATATATCTGGGGCCTACATACAGATCCAAGGGCTGAACTACCTTGATTCCATCTTCCTCAAATGTCATAGTGTCTTTCCTTAGGTCGATCATTGCGTAGTTTTCATAGGTCCAATAAATACCAAGTAGGGTAGGATAAGGGTCCTTATCCCCCATAATCTCAATTAACTCAAAATTAGCTACAATATTAACTCCCACAACAACTATTTCCACATTATCCAGTCTTCCTATTGGGAAATACAATATTGGTTGGCCATTCTTAGCTGGATTGGAGAGTATGTCAACTGGGGTTTTCCTAAGGCCTCCCAAGTATTTTTAGGAAGTATGTTAACATCAGATCCTAGATCTAACATAACATGCTTAATTTCAAACTCCTCTAATTGGGATACTAGTCTGAAATCTTTCCCAATTCGTACTTTCCTTCTCTGTACTCTCTGAGCATTCTTCTCAGGAAGATTAGTCCTTATTCTTGCTTCTGTGGGTTCTTCATTCCCTATAACTAGGTATAGCGCGTTGCTCAACTTTTCTGTTAACTGGCCATTCCCAAGAATATCAAAAAATAACTGAAACCATAGATTGACTACGTTTTGTGGTTGCTCAGGTTGTCTCCATGTGACTATAGGGTTTATGGGTGCAGGGGGTGAAGCAGGGACTTGTGCAATCTTAGGGTAAACAATAGGCTAAGGGGGTTTTTCTTGCATCTCAGGGCTAGGGATATTCTGAAATACTTCTATAGCATCTTTAAAGAACAACTTATGTTTCAGAGGATCATACATGTCTTCCTTAGGTGTTGCCTTCTAGATGTGAGGTAAATTATTAAAATCATCTCCAGTCTTTGCCCCTCCTTGAGTGACGATATTAAGGTTGGGAAATTGTCCTTTAATAACTCTCTTTATTTCTGAATTGATGAGGTTAGTTCCTCGTTGACGTACCCGATCTTCCCATTTTTCAATTAGTTATGGGCAGTCTTCAGTTGTGTGCTCATTGGTTCTGCAGTGAGAACACCATGGCCGCCTCAGATGAGGAGACTGTCTAGCCATATGAACTTTCTCATCACAGTTATAACATCTGCTTGGTCCTCTTTGTCCAGTTCTTCCTCCTCTGAAGTCTCCTCCGGCTCCACCTCCTCAACCTCTTCCCAGTCCCTGAGGGGTTTCATTCACCCTGAATGATGTTCGATCCAACCTGTCCGCAAGTGCATCCAGCAATATACACTGTTTAGTAGTATGTGTGGTAGATGCGCAAAACTCACAATGTACAATATTTAATACTGTTGAATAATTCTGAATAATGGGGCATTGTCTTCGCCCATGCCCATGGTTTCGACAAATATCGCAATACTCAATTGCTGGTGCTGCTTGGATTCCTGAAAAAACATGATATGGGGTGGGGTTATGGAATGGTAAATTCATAGATACTTGCGCAACTCCTCCCGTGGGTCCTAGTGAGGGTCCCATCAGATTTTGAAGAGGTCCCATTCCTCTCATTCGTGGACATTCGGTTACCATATGTCCTTTTCTGTAACATTCGGTACACCAAACATGCGGTCATCCTGGTCTAGGTTATGTTAATTCTTGAATATTTTCTATAAGTGATGATATTTTCCCTTGTATTTGTGCCAAATTTGCATCTGCTGGGGGTCTGGTCTCTCTTAGGCTCCTCGGATATCCTACCATGGCTTCAATATTCATTGATTGTTCCAAGGCATTTGTCAAAGTGGCTATCCATTGTTGCATTAACGAAATCTATGTCAGAGGTAGAAATCCATGAATATACCATTCTCTTTGATTTTCCTCATGGATTGGATGTGATAACCTCCCTATAACATATTTAAACTTCTAGATGTATTCCTAGGCCGATCCACCTTCCCTTTGCTAAATCTCGCGCAACTCAGACAAAACTTGTTGTTTTGATTGAGGTAGCTTAAACTCCGCTATGAACCTTGTCCGTACCTGGTTAAGTGTGAATGATTGATCTTTCATTCATGGCACTCTTGGCTCAATGACCTTCATGTACCATTTGAGAGCATGACCTCTCAAGGTAGTCTGAAAGTCATCCAACTTATTCGCATAAGGAGTCCCTCTGGACCTCCAGATTGCTTCACACAAGAACTAATGTTTCTCAACATATTCGTCTTCCTTACCCCATAATTCTGGGTGTCGAGCAATCGATCCTCCTGCATGACAAGCCATTGTTGAACTTGCTTGTCCTATCAAAATAAAACCTGACGGTCCTACTTGCGATCTACCAGGGGAGCCCAATATCCTCCCTATACTCGCACTCCCTGGCTGTGACTGACTAATTATTTGTATTGGAATTGAATTAGCATAAGATGACAGTATTGAATTTACCACTTGTATAGAATACACTCGGGGTATGGGAAATTTGGGGCTAGCGCCACTGGCTTCGAGGCAGTTTTATTTGATCTGGGGGTCTTGTTTTCTTCCACTGGAGCGACCTCTTTAGCCGGATTCCCGATCTTTCCTGGAATCAGGGTTGAATCTTCTCTTTCTTATTCAACATCCATGCCAACTTCCTTCTCCCTTTCTTATACACCTTCTCCTTCTTCTCCACCCTCCTGTGGTTTTCTTTCCCTATGTGCTTCTCTCTCACTTAATCTTTGACTGGCCAATCTTTCCTGTCTTCTCATATTCTGCAACTCATCCATCTGTCTTTCCTCTACTTCTCTTGGTCTGACTTCTTTCCACAACTTCTTGGGCTGTTTTGCTGCTTTCTTTATCTTGTCGCGCCACCACTTCTCAACTTTGGTGGATCTTTTCAAGGCTCACTCATCTCTTAAGTCCATTTCTTGTTGTTTCCCCCATTTCTCAAAGAACCCTTTCCCCATTCTCAGGCCATGACTCCACCCCAAACTCACCCTAACCCAAGATAGGGTGTTTACGTTGCCATCTCAGTCAGGGACATAGTCAACATCCCCTCTTCTATCAAGAAAAATTTAATCCATAGGGGGATTTCTCTCAACAATCTTTCCCTTGCATATTTCTTGAAATACGCTTCTGTTCATGAAAAATATTGGTGATTCTCAACTGCAAACTCAATAATGTATCCTTCTAATGTGGTATTGACCTAGAAATCAATCGCCCACGTGACTGGACAATACAACCGATGAAGTGCTGCAATATTTTATGTATCCCAAGTACAAGTCCTCTTGACTTGTTCTTGGAAATCTGGAGCTTCTTGGAGCCTATCTATCCAGTTGAAAATTTATTCCGGGAACTTAACCCAAAATATCTCATATTGGTTGCTCGATATTTCCAAGTAGAAGACTACCTCTCGAGTATCTTTCACAGATTTTCTTCTCAGCTCTGCTTTTTTCCATATGAAGGCGTCACAATTTCTCTCCCACCATTGGTCAATATTAGATCTGTGAATCCGCGGAAGCATCCTCCCTACATGTTTCCTTTTAACACAGGTCTTGGCAATGGAACCATTTTGTTGGCACAAGATTGATCAGACCAGGGTACTTCTCAGGTTACCAACAAAAGGTACTGTGTAGTCTAGAGCACTGGCATTTTCATCTCCTTCGAAGAGAAGAAGTCTCACCTGAAGCACAACTAGGACAAAAAGATAGGGAAGGGAAATGAAAATACTTAGGAGGGTTCACATAACCTTCAAGATTCATCCTGATCTTGCGTAAGACAAAATAACTACAGAGCAGGTCTGATCTCATACGTACAGGAACTGAAGCTACTTAGGTTGTGGAAATAATTCAAACACAGAAACATCATGTGGAACTTATGAAGCATAAATAAGTATTGTAAAGATATAATGCAGAAGTATAAACACATAATGACGCAACATATTTTGAAAATTTGGATCCTTCTTCATATATTATCTTCATATCTTTATCAGATACGACCTCAGAGATGCAAAGTAGTGCTCTGTTACAGACTCCTGGCTTTGGACCCATGTTGCAGAGATCTATTTACCCAAAATGGTGTACATATTACATTTACAGGACTCAAGCCCGACCTAGTACTACTATCAACAACAAGGGGAGAACCTTTTTCAATCATGATGGAACCCTTTTACAATCATATTCGTCCCTATATATAAGCTAAGTCGTGTGTTCTAGCTTTGATCTCACATGATTTCTTGTTCTGTTGCAACTGTGCTTGCCTTGCTGGCATTGCACTGTTTTTTTCACAACTGATTTCTGTTACTTTTCCTTGCTTTGTTGTCCAACTTATTTTTTTAGCTTGCGCAACTCGTACTAGACCAAAACTGGGATTGTAGTCCTTCTTGCACAGGTTCTCATTCAAAAGTGAAGGGCCCAACACATGTGTCCAAGCCTATGAGGCCATAGTACCATATCCACTCATGTAGAATCTAAAGATATAGAAGAGTCAATATTACTGGTACATATATACAATGTACCTACCTTCTCTCCTTTTTCTATCACGAGTGATCCTTTGGTGACCTTCCATGCCTTATCTGTAAATATAGATATACAACCTTCACTTTCCAACTTCCCTATTGAAATTAGATTTTTCCTTAGATCTAGAACATGTATTACCTCTTTCAAAAACCATTGGTTTCCATTCTTTTGCTTTATTTGTACCTTTACCCATTCCAAAATTTTTGCATGGTGCATCATCACCCAAATGAAACTGTTCAAAATCACCTTGAACATAATCTAGAAAATGTTTCATATGGGGTGTGACATGAAATGAAGCCCCTGAATCTACTACCCAAGACCCATAAATATTATCTACAGAAAGAATTAGAGCATCGTGTAACACATCACTTGTTACATTTGCTTCCTGATTTTTTTTCCTGTTGTCCATTTCTTTGTTTCTTTGGAGCTCTGCAGTCTTTCTTCAGATTCCCTTTCTTCCCACAATTCCATCACTCTATATTTCCCAGTTCGGATTTGGATCTTCCATTCCTAGAATTCCCACAGTTCCCTCAACCATTTCCTCTATCATTCTTTCTTCCCCTGTTCTCCATGATCAACGCATTACTTGATGTCTCGCCTATGATTTTCCATCACATTTCCTTGCTAAGGATAACACCAACAACATCACCAAATTTTAGAGTGTTTGAACTAGATACAAATTTACTTACAACCATGACCAAGCCTTTCCAGCTTTCTGGCAGTGAGCACAAGATCAGAAGAGCCCTGACCTCATAATCAAAGTCCACTTTTACATAACTTAGCTATCTAGTAACCATATTATTAAACATTGATGGTTTTTCATACAGTTTAGCCAATGCATCCATCACCTCCTTCATTGTCTTTTCTTTTGAAATATTGAAATCCATTGATGTTGTCAGGCTCAAAGGTATCATTCCTAGTGCCTTTATGTCAAGAACCTCCCATTCTTCATCCTTCATGGTCATCAACTTCTTTTGTATTCCTCCCAAGGGTAGAAATATATCCTTCTGATATAAATAATCATCCATTTGCATCTTCCATAATTGGTATTTTTGGTTGTTAAATTTATTGACCCTAAACTTTCCATGTTCTGCCATTTCTCCCACTCGAACCAAGAACCCTCTTTTCCTGTGAGTTACCTTTCACTCTGATACCATTTGTTAGAAAAAACAGGATCCCTGAGTAGTAAAATACAACAAATGTGGAAATAAAAAAAAGAATATACAAAATACAATAGAGACACATATATATGTGGTTCACCCAGTGTGGACTACATCCACCAGAGAAATTGTCAGGTCCTTCCTTTTTATTATCCAAAAAAATGAAGGAATACAACCTACAACACACCTGTTGTAACTTCCTCTTCTTTCTCTCACAATATCCTCTCTCAGAATACAATATTCACAATAATTTACAGCCGCAATACAATTCCCTCATAAAAGAGGGTTTCCTTCTAGGGAAAAAAACCTGAACATAACTTCTATCGTTAGATTTGTGACCTTATAATGAATGGTCCAGATTGACTATGAAATTACAATATTTGAATTGAAAAAAACAAATTGCCCCTCCAGGGCCCGGGGGGGCATGAATTGTGTATCTTGCTGTTTCTTTGACATACATCTGAATTAGGAAGATAATCAAGATCCAAAATCAACAGATCGTCCTTGAATATATCCCCAAAGCCATCCAGACTAGGATTACCCTTTGTTGCACCATCGAAATTAAGTTTGATGAAACCAGAGGGAATACGCTTCCATTTCTCAGGGCTTTGAACAAAGGATGGGAGATTATAAGTTGGATCCATGTCTGGTACAAGGTAGATATCCTAGTAGAGCATAATTTGGTGTTCCCTCTAATCACAAGGTCAGTCTTCAACAAATCATTTTTGTTGTTGAACTGTTTTCAAGATGTTGACATGAATTTTGGGCCATATATCTTGCCAAGGCTTCTGAGAGGCCTGGAATATTCTTCGATTCCTCTTTTTCCATAATTTCCACAAGAGGAATATCGATAAAATTTTCTAGATTCGATTTAACAGATGGCTTTTAAAATCATAGGACCACCAACTATTAATTGTGGTTGTGATACTATCCTTGTGGTGGTTGATAGTTAACATTATTTGAGCGGCTTGGCCCCATATATTGGAGCTGTAATGGAACTGATTGAGCATGTTCTCCATGGTTTCCTCACGTTGAAGGCATAGGGGACACACATATGGCCCAATTATTCCCATATTCCAAAGGTTCTCCCAAGTTAATATCTTCCTATGACCTACCAACTAAAGTAAAGTGCTTATTTTGGGCCATAAGTTGGCTTTCCAAATATTATTCTAGATATTATCCTTGGGAATTTGTTGAAATTGGGATTTCAAGCCATATGATTTGTTTATGGTGAAGATACCTTTGGATGAATGTCCCCATAAAAGGATATTGGGACCCTACTTAATTCAGATTCTACAAAGCGCTGCTTCATCTTGCCAAGACCCCAGGTCGATGCCTTGAGGAATGGTCAGCTCCATGTGGGTGGTTTTTCATTCTATCTGGATAGAGGAAGAGGGAGAGTGTTTCCAATATTCCGTGACACAGGAATGTCCATGTTGACTCAGGCTTGCTCGAATATCTACAACTAATACAACTAACATAGCGGTGGCATTTTTTTCCAGGAGTTTAACTAGAATAATTCATCTCTACCTTCCTTGATTTCCCGGAAGGCATGCTCCTAAACTAGGGAGCGATTTTTCTAGGCTACATTCCAGATGAGTGACACATTCTTGTGTTCATTCCATTGAATTAGTTGTGCCTCCTCCATCCCAAGCATGTTTTTGTTGCGCCCAATTTTTCCCAATGGTCCTTGGGATTCTTTAGCCATCTCCACCAAATTGTTTCACCCATGACTTGGTTGAGAAAGTTGGGAAGAGAGAGATCCCCCCATGAACCATTCCAAATGGTATCAATGAGGGGGATACCAAGGTTTTTGGATGGCATGGAGCTCCCATGGAACCCCATGATACGAGTAATGAAGTATTGAACAACTCCAGGGTGTTGAAGAAGAAAAATGGGATTTTTCAATATTGATGGAAGTTCCAAAAGCTTCACCGAAGTCATTGAGGATGTTGAGGAAACAACATGCTTCTCTGGCTATAGGGGTACCCATAAACATAATGCCATAAAAAAATTGGTTGTGCGAAATGGGGGTTTGCAAGCCATGCAAGGGAAGGCCTTTAAGAGATCCATCAACTATGGTTTACTTGATGGAGTGGCTAAGGCCTTCTGCCATAATGACAAAAAGGAAGGATGATAGAGGGTTCCCTTGGTGAATTCCTCGAGAGGGATTGAACGGGATAGAAGGCATGCCATTTACCAATATGGAAAATAAAGCAGAAGAGGTAAGGGTCATGATACAATTTACCTAGGCTTCATTGAAACCAGGAAAGGAGGAGTGAATGCATGTATTTCCAACTTAGTTTATAAAAGGATTTTGATAGATAAATCTTGATGAGAATACTAGGAGTGTCATATGACTTCAAGGAGTGAATGACCTCATGGGAAAGGATAACATTGTCCATTATTGCTCATGAGAAATGATAAAATAAAGGAGGGGTTTAAGATAAAGGGAAATGACCTTAGTAATAATCTTGTAGATGAAATTACACAATGAAATCAAACGTAATTGCTTTGTATGATAGACTTGTTCCTCTTTGGGTATAAAAGTAATACAAGTAGCATTGAGATAGGGAAGCACGTTCAAAGTATTGTGAGAATCCTATACTAACTGCCATACCTCTTCTAGAACTAGATTCCAACAATGATGAAATAAATCTTTGGTGAACCCATCTGACCATGGGGATTTTCCTAGGGGCATGTGATTGATTGTTGGATACACTTCTTCCTGAGAATCGGTATAACTAGGGTAGCATTTGTTCCTCTATGATCAGGGAGGGTATATGTTGTGTTATTTTTTCAATGGTCGCATATATATCTGGACAAGGTTCTATGAGTAGATCCTGGTAAAATATGACCCATTCACGCTCTATCCCTATATGGTCCATTATCGACTGTCCCCGAGCATCCTTGATCTTGGTGATTTTGTCAATATTCCTTCTTTAGATCATGGATATATAAAATAATTTTGAGTTTAGCTTTTCGTCTTTGAGCCACTGGACTCTGGATTTATTCCACCAGAAGGTTTGTTCTTGAGCAAACCAAACTTCTAGTTGTTGCTTGACAAGCGTCTCTTCCTCTTTTAATTGATCCATTCTCCCTTGTGTAATAATTTCCTATTGTATTTCTCTCATTTTTTGTTCTGGGTCCTTTTGCGCTTGAAAAATGTTTCCAAAGACTCTTTTTTTCCAATCTTTGAGACATTGTTTGAAAATTTTCAGTTTCTACTGAAATTGATACATCATAGTGCCATGGGGAATGAATACTGCTTCCCACCATTGTTGTACCTTTTCCTAGAAGTAAGGATGGTTAACCTATATTTCTCAAATCATAATGGTTTTTGACATGGGGTGTTGGAAATATCCAACCACAACTTAATAGACCAGTGATCAGAGTCGACTACATACAAGATACTAGCTTCAATGAGGATACCATATAGCATGAATGGTTTATAATTGAGGAAATATTCCAGGTGGCTCGCAATATGTCGGGTTCCCAATATTTTATTATTCAAAGTAAAATCTCCATTGATATTTTCAAGATCTACTAACCATAGATTGGCGATAAGGTTTTGAAATCCCTCACTATCTCCTTCCACCCTGCGGATTCCCACTCTCTTTTCATTGAGAGAGAGAATGATATTGAAGTCACCTCCGATGATCCATCTAATTTCTTAAATGATAGCACTAATACTTTCCATATTTTCTAAAAAGAGGGTTTTATCGGTAGTCCATAGACATTGGTGAGAAACCCCACCTTGCCATATCCAATGGCCCTATATTTTGTAGAGATAGTCCATTTGGTTGTGAAAAATTTGTCTAAGATTACTATTTACAGGTTCCAAAGGATGGCCAAGCCTCTTGCTGAGCCCCGAGAGTTGATGTTCACAAACTGACATTGTCTCCAACACCTGGATAAGATGGGATCAGCTTCAGTGACAACACACATGGTTTCTTGGAGAAAAAGAATATTTGGATTTTCCACTATAATATGGTTTCGAAGGAGATGTTGTTTGCTCATTCCGTTGAGGCCCCATATCTTCCATGAAATGAGCTTCATGAGGAAGGATGAGAGGATATGGGATGAAAATCCTCAGTGATCAGCTAGATCTGACCTGAATTTACCATGTAATTTCCTACATCCAGAATCAACTATTGGGTTGATTTTTTGCCTCACCTTTTTTCCTATCTTGATGCTTGAAAGAGTACTTTAGCAGATCCCTTTTAATTCCCATCACTAGTCCATATATGGGGTTTCTCTTGATATAGAATATAGATAGAACTTATGGAAATTTCATAGCTGATCATGAGGAAGGGATAGCAATTCCTTTTTACTATAGGCTTCCTCGAGACTTACAAGGTTAATTCATTCCAATGCTTGATTTTCCAATTCAATTTCCATGTCTCCTCCTTCTTATGCATATTTCTCTCCCAAAACCAAGCTCATATCATAGGCTAGTGTGAGTTTTTCAATAATAGGCTCTTGGATCGATTGGATCACCTCTTTCTCCTACATGTTGGGGGGATTGAGGAAAATCCCTTCCATCTCTTGATTCTCAGGAGTTTGATTCTAGATTTCAAAAGAATTGTTGGTGGAAGGAGCTCTTTCCTGAATATTGACTATTTTCTTAGGGCCTTGCATTCTTTTCCCTAACACTTGATTAAATTCATCCTTTTTCTTCTCTGTTGTTGCAGTCTCTATTTTGGGTGGCACATTAAGAAGGAAATTCCTAAATATATGTCCATGTTCATGGGATTTTTGACAACGAAATGGGATGTGCTCATAGTCTATTGTTTGGATCTAGTCATTATCTTAATTTTCTAGACATATAGAACCTAGAAGATGTTTGGAAATGTCCATGTAGACACAGATCCACACATAGGAAGTGTAACATCTTTTCATGGTTGCCTTGGTGGATTTGACATAGATGCCCAACACATTTCCAATTCCTTGCGATATTTATTCTAGCCAAAAATCTTACGTAAGCAAGTAGAGAGGAATCCAAATAGGGGCATGGTTAAAGTCCTCCTTCTCTAGGTTGAAACGTTCTGTCCAGAATCTCAGGTAAAGCCCAACTGAATTGAAAAAATAAGGCCCATTTTCAAATACCCAATCTCGATCTTCCAGTTATGGAAGATTGTGGTGAAGAAACCCTTAGAGCCCAACTGAAGGTCAATATGGCCTTTTGGATTCCAACAAGCCTTGATCCATCTAATTAGATCTCGTTTTGAATTCCATAAACCCAAAAATTTACCAATGACCACGTGGTATTTCATGTATTTGGTATGCTCTCCCATATGTTTCGATCAGATCTCATACCTTGAAACTGTTGGGTCTGCATGAAGCATTTCCCTAGCTCCAAAGATCGAGCCACTTTTGGATGGGATGGTTTAAGGTCCATCTTAAACGATTTCCCATTTCTTGATTCATCTCATGGATTGTTCTCTCGTGGTGGCGGTGACTGTTCGAAGGTGGGTTGTGATCCACCTGCATCCTTCGACATGGGATCCGATCAATTGATGTCAACATTGCGATAAGAGAGGGTTTGCGCACCTCGACACCAGGCTTTATGGTGACGGAAAAACCATCATACACACAGTGAAATAGTACCGACGATACCAAGGATCGAGGGTATTCATCAAACCCTATATCATATTTCACTTCCCATCAAAACCATAACTAACCGATTTTTTCATTTCATATTCTTTATGGAGTCTCATATCATCGAATAAAAGTGACACATTCGCTGTTAGGAGAGATCATATTGCTTAAAATACTAAAAAGAGACATTGGCCAAGAAAAGAAACTAAAGGAGAGGTTGGTCCCTCTTGGTCTTTTAAATAAGGTGATGTACCATGGATTTTTAAGAAATATGATCTTTCTATGGCGAATGATGTTATATTGGGTTTGAAGGAATCTTCTTTATATGGGTTGAATCTATGACATTGCTTCACTATAGAAGGGAATTTGTTGGGGTTGAAATCACATGACCATCTAAACCTTCTAAGGGTATGTATGTTGAATACATGATTCTTATTCTATAATGTGGGTAAAAATATGCTATGCACTCATAGTTTTATGGAAATTAATGATGTGCGTGTCTATTTTGTAGTGTCATTATCCTTTGATAGTGCATGGTTGTGTGAACCATGAATTCCATCAGGAATTATAACGTTCCAAATCAAAATTATCTGCATTTTTACATTAGATCAAATCAAATGAGATTCATATGGATAGCATTCCATGATGGCGTCGAGGGATATATGCGATTGTTTGTATGTTTGAGAAGGAACTACCCATGAGTTTTATGAACTTGAAATTTCATCTTCTAATTCACCTACCTAATGAAGTTGAGTTAGTTGGAGTGCTCTCCTGTCATTGGATGTTCTTGTTAGAGAGGTACATGAAAAAATTGAAGGGGTTTGTTCGACAAAGGGAAAAACCAGAGGGATCTATGGCATAGGGGTACATAGTACACAAGTCATTCTATTATTCTAGTGAGACGTACATGAATAAAATTGATGTCACATCAGGGGCAATCGTCTGGGACAACCATCAAGATGAGGACAAAAGGTAAGGGGATATTCTCCAAACGAATAGAAAAAGGTGCTTGATAAAGAGTAAGTCACTTATATTTTTTCAATTTAGTACATGGAAATTGTTTACATTGAACTTGATAATATATATTTGATCTCATGATATTCGTTTTGAATTCTTTTTTACATCAACGAATTTAGAAATTGATGCCATCAATACATTTGTTCTTTAAGTTGATAATATATATTTGATCTCATGCTATTTGTTTTAATTTTGTGTATATGTCAACGAATTTAGAAATGGATGCCATCAATAAATTTGTTCTTTACAACCATGGGTCATGTTGTATGAAGAGAAAAGACGGAAATGGCACAATGACAAGAAATCATTTAGACGGTTGAATGGTATAAGCATTCCTTATCCTAATCATTTAAAAGAGAATATGACAAAAATATGTCCCAATAGTTAGGTGGCTGACCAGATACAAGAGAAAAATGCGTTGTCAATTTGTAACCCACATGGAGAATATCTGGGTGCCCTAAACATAAGGATCGGGTGCAACAACTCTGTAATAACCTCTCTGAGTACCACATTCTATTTATAATATTTAACATTCGAATTGTAACATGTATTATGTTTTTATAAATGCTTGGGTTATTATACATATGACACCATCCTTTGTTCACATTTTTATAGGTGCATTTGTTCCCTTCTATGTGGGAATATGGACATCATTTTTGCAATGAGTATGCTGATGATGGACACATCACACAAGATTTTGGAGTGGAGGTTGAGTTCAACCAATCTAGTCATGCTAGTCACCGTGATCAAAACCTAATAGAGGGGGATTTAAGTTACATTGGAAAGATACCAGAGATCATGCAAGTGAAATTCTCATTGTTTCAATGCATTATTTTTTGTTGCAAGTTGTGGGATACCTTCGACAAGAGAAATGTAAAGATAATGATAGTGGACTATTATGTATTAACTCTAAGAAAAGGTGGTTTGAAATTAACAAGCCTTTTGTTTTCCCAAAACATTGCAACCAAGTGTTTTTTACCTAGATGTGTTGGATGGGGATTGGTGGTTCGTACTAAGACATGGTTCAATATCTAAACATCGTTTTGAGAAAAACAATGCTACAATCTCAAGCGAGGAAGATAATCAGGGTGATGGAAATGAAGATTGATTTGTAAATGCTTTGTTTCGGCATTTATATTGTGGATGTGTCATTTTATTATGGATAACTATAATGGCCAATTATATATTTTTTTCTTCATTTTATAATTATGTTGGATATAAAAAGTTAACAACCATTTACAACCACCATATTGAAAATACATTAAATAGTACAAGCATAAGATGTGGTTTTTATACATTTTTATTGTCATATTTATTGTTTATTATAACAAATTTATGTTTTATTGTATTAACATATGTTTATGTTAACATTTATATTACTAAGAATTAATTGAGATATCACAAAGTTGGTGACAGATAGTAGTAAATATTTATTTTAAATTATATTTTATTTAACAAAAAAATGAAGATATTAAAAAATAAAACCTCAATTTTTTTTGTTTGAAAAAATCAAAATTCAAATAAATATATACTTACTTTGATGGAACTTCTAAGGATGATTCTGACAAAATAACTTTGTGGAATATCTATGAGTTCTGGAATCACACTTGTGGTGTTGACATTATGAACTTTGATGGCATTCCCAACCTCAATTAGTGCAACTATCATGGCCTTTACATATTCTACTCCATCTTTTAGTTTTATAATCATATAAACTTATATTAATCATTCTTTCTACATTCTCCTTAAAATAAGTGTCAATATAAGAAGGACATGGAAATTCTAAAAGAGCCTTTTTCTAGAGCCTAGTCATAATTAAGGGAAAATTTAATGATCCATACATATCTAAAAGTATAAAAGCCTTTGTCAAATTTACTAATTCTTAAAGTACTAATTATAAAATGTTTGGTGATATTCCTTTTTCATAGAAGATCCATTAAGTTAGTATTAGAGTAAAAAATTGTGAAACCATTTCATCGAAAATGTATAGATCAAAATGTAATATTATTCTCTATATTTAGTATTTTAAATTGAGTTGAATAAATTTCATATATTATAATAGTTGGATAATATAAATTAATATAATCTTTGGAAAAATTAAATATTAATAAAAATATAATAATTGTGATTTAGTAAACAATTATATTATAACTTTGTCTTGTAATATTTGAATAATAAAAATTAAAAAAATAAAATTATTACTACATCATCATCATTATTATGAGTGAATAATTATGTTATAATGTTATTATTATAATACATGAAAAAAACATAATTATTCAAATCATAATCATCTCACTCATCATATTTAAGTAATTTTGTTTCTAAACACATTTAATCAACAAATTGTATCTTGTTGGACAACAAACAATTCATCTTGAAGAAAAGTTAAACATTGTATGGCAAAGAAATCATTAAAAATATTAATCATTAGCATACTCATAATATATTTTTTAAATGAAACAACAACCAAAACATTATATGAAAACCATAATATATATAATAAATATACATATGAATATACATGTCAAACATACATCTCAACAAAATATGCATTGAACATGTCATATATACATCTCAAGTAAAATATAAAATAATCAATATACAAGTCAATCAATACCACTACTAGCTAGGTCTAACCATGTTGATTTAATCTCTAACAACCCCTTTTATATTCTAATACCACGTTGATATTCATCCTCTACTCAACACCCGACAATTATCTCAAAATAAAATCACTTTATCTACTAAAAGCACAACCGAGTAATCAACTAAAGATGCATCGGAGAAATAAACTAGGAAACCAAAATATCACACACAAGACACCAATATTTTCGGGTAAACTATCATTGGAAAAATCCTGGAGGTAAAACTAGTTCCAATATGCTTTTATTAAGGTCAAATAAGGGCTCTCGTAACACAAAAAATGGCCCACGAAGAGAATATATACTGCAGATAAACCTGACAATGCCTATGTTGTTGTACGACCTTGTACCATCATGTTTCTCGAGGTTTATACGATTGTCCTTTAGCAAAACCACGTATGACACGATTGTCTCCAATGAGACTCACATACACGTACATAAAACCCATACGAAAACTTTCTTACGGTGCACCCCTTTCCTTTGGATTCTATCCTTTGAAACCCACCTGCGACTGCCTCTGCTCTCTCTTCTCCTTGACCTGTATGACCTCTAGATGGAATTCCTTCTCCACCTATCTAATATCTTGAATCATCATCCTTTTTGATCCAACCCTCTCTTCACCAATACTTGAATGAAATCTCTTCACCCAACCTGTGAGATCTCTTTATTCTAGTGTAAGAAAAAGTCCTTCTTTTCTCCTATACTCCTCACACTAGAAGAATTCCTTCTTTTCTATCCTCAACCTTGGTCTCTCACAAAAGTATCAATTGTATCAACCCCCTTCAACACAAGTCTCTCACAATTGTATCTCACACAAGTTTCTTCTCCTTCTCCCTAGACTTGCTTTTATAATCATGAGTTACAATATAAATCTAATCTCCAAAGTGATCCATGGTTGAGATTACTTCTCACACCCACTCAAGATTTAGATTACATGTTGAATGCTAAGTACTTTTAACATGTTCGTTAAATAGTTCAATTCAATAATAAAAACACTTTTACTTTAAATAATTCATTTTAACTAAAGTAAACTCACACTAGGATTTTGACGACTTCCACATTCTATACACATGTCATTGTGGAAGTACCTATTCGATGGTAGCACTAACATCAACACACCATATCCATATGCATCAATGTCTCTACTATGTCAAGCCTCCATCAATACCAACTATGTCAAAAATAAATGTCAATAAAATTAAACTATCAAATGTCTCTCTATCAAGATCATCAACAAGTGTAGTAGTACTTGATGTGAACATAGTGCCCAAAGTATCCAAATATCGTGACACGTGTGGGGGAGGAGGAGGAGGAGGAGGATGATCGGTGAATGATGACACATGTGGAAAAGAAGGAAAATGATTGATATACGGTGACACAAGTGGAGGAGGATGAGGAGGATCAATGGAATATGGTGATGCATGTGGAGGAGAAGCAAGAGAAGGAGGAAGTGGAGGAGGATCAAACATGTATGTAGGTTTGGACACATATGGAGGTGAAGCATGAGGATGAGGAGGAGGAGGAGGATCAATAGATGGTGACACATGTGGAAGAGAAGGACAAGGATCAATGGATGGTGACAGAAGTGGAGGAGGAGGAGGATGATCAGTGGAATATGTTGACGCATGTGGAGGATAATCAATAGCAGCAGGAGGAGGAGGAGGTGTAGAATTTAACCTTGTACAAGTATTTACTGCAAACA
Organism: Picea sitchensis; assembly: GCA_010110895.2. NCBI lineage: Eukaryota > Viridiplantae > Streptophyta > Pinopsida > Pinales > Pinaceae > Picea > Picea sitchensis. The sequence goes on from SNQJ01S0007134.1 coordinate 97,199, forward strand.
TATTTTCAATAAAAGAACAAAAAAATATCCAATGACAAATACACACATTACATAGAAATTTTTCCCCTGGAAACCCAAACCGGGAAAACCAACATATTCTATATTCATTATCATCATACATTGTTTACATTACAATATACATATAGGATGTCGTAGCATCCAAAACCCTAATCCAATAACTTGGATTAGTCAATAACCCTAATTCCTTAACCAGAAATAGAAAACCATTGGTGAAAAACCATGTTTTGAAAAACTGCCCAAAATGGATGCAAAAACCGCCATTTTTTTTTTGGGGGCTCCCTCCCTCCTGCGACCCCCTAGGAAAGGGGGTGTTTCCCCCCCCTCTTTTCCCTGTGCACTTGACACAATGTAGACACTAATTCTAAGAATTCAAAAAATGTAACACATCTCGAATAGGAGGATTGGACATAGATGCAGGTTCAAACACATGTGGAGGGGAAGCAAGAGAATCGATGGATCATGTAGCCGATTCATGTGGAGGAGAAGTAGGAGGAGGAGGAGGACCATGTGGTGGAGTAGAGGATGTGGATGGGTTTGTTGATGATCTATATTAAGTAGGATCACGAGCATGACCCCTAAACGTCCCAAAGAGGTTGACAACACTGAAAATATGATGCATCAACAACGCCATTTCATGAGGAAGACTCCTCCATATTGTAGAGAGATATTGTACTCATAATATATCTCTAATAAGTGTGGGTACAACTCTATGACTAGTCATGACACCACATAGATGATTTTCCACCTCTATGTGGACCCTCTGATCTGGCCTACATGGCATGTGGGATCTTTGTACTGGAAGTTGGTCCTTTTATACAAAATATTAGATAATAATAATAAGACAATTGAAACAAAATGTTACAATAAATTACATGTGCATTAGATAAGACAAAAATATGCAACTAGATTTATCAAAACATAACGATAATATTACCTCTCTCATATGGTCTCTCGACTGTTGTAAATTAGACGTTTGGACATCCTCTCCAATCCATCCCCACGTACAGATATTGTACAATATCGAGGTCGAGATTGTCCTCGCTAGCCAATAAATCACATTCATCCCTATCTATCAGATTAATGGGAAACTCGAGCTAGCCCTTCTTGGGAACAAACTACCCCAACATGCGCATACATGAATCAAGCATAGGCCTAGTAGGAAAACAAGGTGTTGTTGGCTAAGTGGCATGAACCCTCTCAAAAAACAGTGTAAATAACTTTAATGTGAATGGGAAGAATCTCATCCCATGTAAAATGACGCAACAATGATCTAATGCAAAACAAATCTGTCTCAAAATAATCTCCAACCACCTAATGAATTGGGGCCTCTACACTAAAACATCTACATAATACAACGAAGAACAACTAATGCAATGCTCATCAGATATATAGTGTGACAGTGATGAGATAATAAGACACGAGCACCTAACCTCCTCTTTATCAAGTGAACGTATTTGCAACTGACCACTAGGAACCTGGAAATCCAAAGAGGAATGAATGTCTGGATGGACATATATCTACACATATGTCAAATAAGTCTCTCATACAACATGTGGTAGCTCTGGTAATTGGGGAAAATACTCCCCCCTCATAGACAACCCAGTGATGAAATAACATCCTCATTTGTGGGATGATACGACATATCAAGACCAACCCTAAACCCTTGTATCCCATGATCCCAATGATGGATTAACTGTTGTAACAACGAAGAGTTCCCCCTGAGGGATGTACCCTCCTCATAAAAATTTAGGAGGAAAAAATCCATCAAAAGGGCATGTGTCTCATGTGAAATAGGGTGAGGGAAAAATCCCTCTCCCTCTCCTTGGCCTCCCACTCACACAAAAATGTGTGCATCTTGACCTGCTACTACTGATGCTCCTCCTATTTTTGTTGTCGTCTCTCATTCACATACAAATATTTTTAGGAACACTTATATAGATAAAATAAATTGAAATTATAAAGCACATACACATATAAATAACTTGTATATATATATATATATTGCAAAAATATCTAAAAAAGTAATCGGTGTGCCTAAAACAAATCCTACACCTCGCCTCTGATGTTTTGTATCAGAAAAACAACATTGTCATGCGGTGTTGTTACTAACACGCACCAATGCACCATGTTTCTTCTCACACCACCATGCATTTTTAGTGGTGTGTCCCATAAAATGCACTGCACCATTAAATTGTGAAACAATCAGCCCGATACTATGCTCTTTACAACATTGATGCATTTTTTCTACCTAAAAGGCACCGCTAGGTTAAATTGTTTCATTGCAACTTAAGGAGTGTGATGTGTTAATATGAATGTACCAGTGCACTTGTGATGTGTAAAATTACTAGTAATTACTAGTGCAATTTGTTAAACTAAAATTACATGTGTGCCAGTTTTACTAGAGCACCAACATGTTGTTTAGTAGTGCATTGTCTTACTAACTCACTGGAAATGAGGCCTTACAGAACACAAATCACTATGCTTATTTTTAAAACCTATCACGATGCGTATTGTTAGCATTCACACACCAATGCTCCATGATTATTGTCACACCACCACGTATTTTAATGGTGCATCGAATAAGACACACCGCATTTGTGGTTTATGAAAAATTTGGCCCAGTATCGTGCTATTTACATCCCCAGTGCATTTGTTGGACCTATGGGCATTGCTAGGTTAAATTGATTTATAGAAACTAAAGTGGTATGATTTGTCATTATTAATACACCATTGATACCTTGATATTGGAGCACAAATGTTTTGTTCATCGATGTGTTGTGAAGAATAGAGCATCAGGCTCATGGTGTCCAATGAGATGTCCCGCTATGTCAAGTTGGTTAATACTTGTCCTAGTGCGGTTATGTAAACAAAACCGGTGCATTTGGTTGAAATGGTTGCATCGTAATGTTAAATTTTATATATCGTAAAGTTAGCGGTGAGATTAATTAAGTGGGATGTACTAGTGTGAAGATAAACCAATTATGCACCGATTGTGAGGCGTTCTAAAGGACACATCACTTTGTTTTTAAATTTTAACATGGTGCTCTTCCTTGAACAACATTGGCACATATGTTTAGATTATGTGGATTGGAGGCAGTTCTTACTATGAATTTAACATAGGACACATCTCTTTGAGGTGATCCAAAGCATTCATGCACACCATGCATAATTGGAATTTGTTTTTGAAAAAAATGCCAAATTTCAAGCTAAATTCAAATTTTAATTGGATGAGAATTCAAATAGGAATGTGATAAACAATTTATGTGGCCTCTTATGTCTTGAGGAGGCATGGTTTTACCATTGAGAGGAAATGAAAATTCATGGTAATTTCCAAAATTTGGAAATGTGTGAAATCTACCAATGGACCTATCCAAGTTTCTATAAAGCACTGAAAATAGGTCATCTTTGGAAGGAGGGTGGGATCCGATGTTTCTTGAGAGTTTGGAAGCACAGAATGAAGTGTAACAATGAAAATCACTATGGTAACTTTTTTTATTTACCTTATCATGGTGCACTTGATAACGATGATGCACACTAGTGTGTAATGGTCAATGACACTGATGCGATTTTATCAATGCTTGGTATTTTTATTATAAAATATGATGATTATTTTAAACCTTGAAGCACTAATGCTTTATTTTTTATGTGCATACCGATGCTTATATACCTTAAAGGTGCACTGATAAAAACACCTCTGCAAAAACCTCAGGTTTCCTGCCTCCACTTACAACCTCTACTATAAATAGAGAAGGGATATATTTTTCAGGGAGATTCCATAAAACCTACACAAGAAGGTTGTCTCCTCGTAGTGGAAAGAGTGGACCTAAAATTTGTAGTCAATAGAGCAATATCCCTCCTACATGGGAATTTTAATTTTAGATAATATGAACTCCCACCCTGGCACCAATTGGAAAGAACAAAAAATGAATGGTTGGCCCAGTTCAAACTCGAAGGAAAACCTTCCCATAATGAAGCAAAAGTCACCCTTAAGAAGTTAGGATGGAAATTGTGTATGAAGAAAATGGGGTTCCATAGCTAGAGATCAGAATATATGGTCTCTACTCTCTCTTTGTTGGAGCCTCAAAGCGAAATCCAAGGGTGGCAGGCTCAGTGGGGAAGTAGGACAAACAATTCATGTAATGTATTCATGGGGATTGGGTTTGTTGTCTAACAATATGGAAGAGGGTTATGGAATTTATTAAGGACTTAATATAACCAAGGAAAATAGAGTACATAATAATATATTTGTTTGTAGAGACTCACTTCTCCTCATAAGCCACTTGATTAAAGGCTCAATTTTGATAGATGAAAGGCTGGCCTCAGTTCTATGTTGAATTCATCAACTATCTTCTAAATTATTATAATTGAATTATTACCATATCTTAAGAGAAAATGATGAGAGAAGACCAGGTAGTGAATCAAGCAATAAAACAAGAGTTTGAAACTTTGGTTATCAATAATTAGGTTCAATGGGAGACGCTACCATAGGAGTTGAAATGAATTCAAAAGATATCAATGACATATTTTCTCTCATTCAAGATTTGGAAATTTTAACAAAGAGACGGGTGTATATGATGTGATCTATTTTGAGAATGAGCCTCAAATGATATATATTGTGCTAAGTGAAAGAATATTTTCACAAGGACGAAATGCATGTTAGAGGTATTTATATTCCAAGGAGGTAATGCATTCAACATGAAGGTTTTCATTTTCTATGTATTGGGTCTACCCTCAGCTTTGTTTAGGATGAAGACCCTGTATTGAGATATGTTTGTGTTCAAACTCATTCCCAAGAGCTAAATCGAAATTGTGGTAGTATGAATAGGATGAATATTAATGATAGAAGAGATGAGAGTGTTGGAAAATATTGAACAAGCAACGAATGCGTGTTGATGATTGTTGTCTTTGATGGCAACAACAGAAATGGCATGATATGCAGAATTTGGGGATTTGGACGTAAAAGCACAGGAGGAACAACATTGAAGA
>SNQJ01S0007135.1:0-12146 GCA_010110895.2 Picea sitchensis
ATATGAGCATCACTATAGAAAAGAACAGAGATATTACTAAAGTAAAATATCCACAATTTATTTTCAAGAATTTTGAAGATTTTGTCAACAAGGTATTTATGAGGAGAGTGGGACAAACTACATCAAAGGACACAGAGTTTCAAAAAGCCATGCCTTAAATCTGATTTACTTTGTAAAGTGTGAGTGTCTGAGGCAAGAACAAATATATATCCTTTAGTGATAGGGGAATGCAATTGGTATGCTTGTAGGCATTGAATTAAGGCTTTTGGTTACCTTAGGCTTGTTATGGAAATAAAAATGATAATTTTTTTTATGTGGAAGTATAGATATAGTGTACCCTGTACAATTTATCCTAACACCTTACTTCCACTATAGTTTATCACCATACTTACCACTGTAGTTTATGTTGGACTGCAGATTCTTCTCTCCCTGTATCATGTTGAATCGCTTCTACCCCCTTACGGTAGAAGTGGGCATGCTCCAACTAATAGCAAGGAGAATTGGACTTGATGTATACCCCAGTATTTCGAGACTAGGGAGTGTGTTTACCATCTGTCACGTTTGGGGCGGCTAGAACTTAAACCTCAAAAATGTGTCTATGTTTAAAGACACACGTCAAACTATTTTATAGATCACATAATTCTTTAGTGTGGGATTCCAAAGCCACTTGTTACACTCTTGATAAACTGTTAACTTGTCATAATTACGGGTTGTCATAATTACGGGCAGTTTGGAGTAAATTTTTTTGTTAACTATAACCATACAATTGTCCATATATGGAAATGTTGTAACTTAACTCGTGAATATATGAGACGTTGTAACTTAATTTATTAAAAAGAACATTAAACCATACATGTTTTAATAGTATTTTCACATAGAAATATTAAAAATCAAATAATCCCAAAACTACACACAATTTATAAATTTATATATTTAATTTCACAGCTTTTTGTTCTACAAATTTATAAATTTAATTTACTTTTGCATCACTTGCATTAATTTAGTGGGCAAAGCAATATTTATTAACTCAAATATATTATCTTTTAAATTCATTACTTCAATTTATAAAATTGATTCAATATTTATCACTAAATTCAACAAATTGCAATACTTGAAATTTACATATTGCATGTTTCACTAGATTTAAGAGATTTGTGGCTATTAAGAAGATATACAATTAAATTAGATATTAAGAAGAGTGGGGAGTTTCTATGCCGGTATTAAGAAGAGTGGGGAATTTCTATCTGGAACACAAGTTAAAGACACTAGAGGAGGAGAGAAAAAGGTTCTTACTGGCCGAGGAAGAATATTGGCATCAGAAGAGCAGAGCAATCTGGATTAAGTGTGGGGATCAAAATACTAAATATTTTCACCACTTTGCAAGCTACAAGAGAAACCACAAGAATATTTTGGAATTAAAGATTGATTCAGATGTCATTATCTCAGGACAGAATAATCTTATTTCAGAGGCCCACCATTACTTCAAAAATTCCTACAGTGATACGGGACTTACAAACTATATTGACCAAGAAGCCGTCATTGGACATTTTCTTAGACTTGTTAGTGATGCAGAGGCTAATCAACTTACTAGTGCTTGTACAAAAGAAGAAATATGGAATGTACTTAATTCTTTTAAAAGGGACAAAATCCATGGACCTGATGGATGGACAGTCGAGTTTTATCTACACTTCTTTGAGCTTGTTGGCGATGACCTAAGAAATTTGGTTGAAGACTCCAGGATCAGAGGTGGGGTTAACCAAGTATTAAACTCTACTTTCTTGGCACTGATTCCAAAATCCAACCATCTGACTTCTCTAGGTGAATACAGGTCTATTGCTATGTGCAACCTTTGTTATAAAATTATTACTAAAATCCTAGCTAATAGGATAAAACCATACCTATCTAGAATCATTTATGGAGAACAACTGGATTTCTTTAAAGGGCGACAGATTTTGGACACCATTGCTACTGCACAAGAAGTTTTACATAGCATTAAACTAAAAAAGATACAGGCACTTATTTTAAAGCTAGACTTCAAAAAAGCTTTTGATTTTATTAATTGGCACTATCTAAGATTAATTCTCCTACAATCCAGTTTTGGTATACATTTCACAAAGTGGATCATGGATTGTGTCACTAGTGCGTCTATAGTGGTTTTGGTGAATGGGGAGGCAACCCCTTTCTTCCAAAATGAAAGAGGTATGAGGCAAGGTTTCCCACTCTCACCCTTACTCTTCATCTTGGCTATGGAAGGTCTGAGCATTCTGCTAAAAAAAATCAACAAGAAGGGAGGCTTACAGGTATTAAGGTATCAAGGCTGGTCAAGATTATTCACATATTTTTCGTTCATGATGTTCTTATAGAGACCAGAGCTAACTTACAAGAATGGAAGGAGATAGACTCAATTCTCAAAACTTTTTGTCGTGCTTCGGGGCTCCAGATCAATGTGACAAAATCTACATTTCACTACTCTGGGCTTTCAGAGGTGGACTTAGATTCTTATAAGAACATTTTCAGTTACAACTTTCTGAAGACCTCAGTTGGCTTGAGATATCTCAGTTTTCATTTCACAAAGTGGATCATGGATTGTGTCACTAGTGCGTCTATAGTGGTTTTGGTGAATGGGGAGGCAACCCCTTTCTTCCAAAATGAAAGAGGTATGATGCAAGGTTTCCCACTCTCACCCCTACTTTTATTTTGGCTATGGAAGGTCCGGAGACTCGCTAAAAAACAATCAACAAGAAGGGAGGCTTACAGGTATTAAGGTATCAAGGCTGGTCAAGATTATTCACATATTTTTCGTTCATGATGTTCTTATAGAGACCAGAGCTAACTTACAAGAATAGAAGGAGATACAATCCATTCTCAAAACATTTTGTCGAGCTTCGAGGCTCCAGATCAATGTGACAAAATCTACATTTCACTACTCTGGGCTTTCAGAGGTGGACTTAGATTCTTATAAGAACATTTTCAGTTACAACTTTCTGAAGACCTCAGTTGGCTTGAGATATCTCAGTTTTCTCCTTAAACCAGACTGTTATAAAGTGGTGAATTGGAGATGGTTACTCATTAAATTTGAAAAAAGAATTGTGCATTGGTGCAACAGGTGGCTATCGCTCGGAGGGAAATTTCTTCTAATTAAATCCGTCTTGGAGAGCCAGGCAGTTTACTGGATGGCACCGATTGTTATTCCAGTAATTGTATTAAATAGGATTCACAATGCTATTCACGCTTATATGGGCTAGAGGTCAGAAAAACATATCTTTGTTGTTGGATTATATTGTTAAACCCAAACCTGGTGGTTGGGGGTTGAGAAACATCTTTCTCTTTAATAAATATATGGCATCCAATACTCTTTATGCAGTTAATAATAATATGGGATTTGGCACCGGGTTATTGTTGGCAAATACATTTCACACAGTTCTGTTATGAGTTGTCTCAGACAAACTTTTAACAGTCCATCAAATGCCTCCCCGATATGGAAATCACTTCTAAAATTCTTACACATCATCCATCATTGGTTATGTTGGAACCTGGATTGGGGCACGCTATCTAGGTGGGTCAAGATGCCATATTGGGTTTGGGATCTACTTCATATTTGTCATAGTAAATTTTGACTATATTACATCGTCAACACATTTACTACCTCTTCCAGGCCAAGGGATCTACAGACCAGGGGTCTCTTAGTAATCGGTGGAAGGATTGCTCATACCTTCGACTATCGGGGGATTTGGCACTAGAATGGAAATGCTATTGTAGTGCACTACTTGGAGCGAGGATTCAACTTCAGGATCGGGACGATGTATTTCTCTAGAATGGAGGCAATTGTTCTAGAAACATTTATGTAAAGAATTTATATGAGGCTATTGCTTCTACCATTTGGAACCAAAAGTGCACTGGCTGGAGGCAACAACTTTGGCATTAGAATATTCCATTAAAAATCAAACTTTTCACCTGGCTAGCAACAACCAACAAAATTCTGACCTGGGACAATTTACAACATAATGGTTGGGAGGGGCCTAACAATTTCCTTCTTTGTCGTTTGAATTTTGAATCGGTTACACATTTATTCATTGACTATACTTTTACACATCAAGTTTGGAACAAACTCTCTATTTCTCAGAAGCTTAGGACTACCTGGACAGGCTCCTCTCTGAAGAATTGTTTGGAATATTGGATAAAGGAGGTGTCACACTACCCACATCTACCTACTCTAGGTAGTTGGCACATCTGGTTGGTACGCAACAAGACTATCTTTGAGAAGCTCCCACCTTCTATCAATGTTATCTATTACAAGACTCTGGGTAGTCTAGAGGGTAAGAAGACAACAAAAGATCCTACTCCGGGATTTTTACAACCTACCTATCTTCAGGGTAGGACTACTATCTAGCTTGATGGTGCCTCACAAAACTCTGGTCATCAGTGTGGAGTTGGAGGTCTGATCAAGTATACAGACCACACCATAATTAAGTGTACCTACAACTATGGTGAGAGCACAAATACCAAAGCTGAACTACTTGGTGCCTTGGCTACACTCACCCTGGCTACCAGATTTCACATTCTGGATATACAAGTTCTGGGCGACTCTAGAATCATTATAGACTGGCTAAACAACAAAGGAAAGCTACAAGTCATTGCCCTGGAATGTTGGAAAGACATAATTGTTGAACTTATCAAAGGCTTTACATAGATCAACTTCACTCATACTTACTAAGAATTAAATTTGGAGGTTGATCTTCTTTACAAAAGTGCTCTACAAGAACAGGCAGGGAAACTAACTTTCTACCAGTGGAAATATGGCCATGTGGGGCCGACACACCATTTATATCATTTTTAGTGGCTATCAGAGATTCAATACTTAGTATTTTTTGGTATTTGATCAAAATATCTATATTAACTTACCTATAAACCTTGTACAATCCTTTATAGTCGGAGAATAGAATTGTTGAAGCGTTTTCTCTAAGTTGTATGTGCATAACAATAGACATCCTATATTGTATTTATGGCCAGACTAAATTGTATTATTGGGATCGGTGATATCGTCTCCATCTTGGGAAGCGATCAATGTAATTTTGGTACTTACCATACATTATAAATATAATGAGAATTTTTTCTTATGGAAAAAAGGTACTTGCATTACCTGCATTAATTTAGTTCACAAAGCAATATTTCTGAGCTAACTTATATTACCTTTTAAATTCACTAATTTCAATTTATAAAATTGATTCAATAATTATCACTAAATTCAACAAATTACAATATCTGAAATTTACATATTGCATTTTTCACTAGATTTAGGAGATTCTTGCATATTATTTGGTTCAGGGTAATTTTAAAGTAAAAGGTGAAAAAAGTGTTGGCATGAACCAGAGTTGTAATTCTCTTTTCATATTTGGAAAAAAAAAAATTATAGAAAATTTTATCAGTTTTATATGATAAATTATTTTCAAATTTAGTTTATAACACATTACATTTTTTATTTATATACAATTATTAGATAGTGAGAAGGCTCAAAGCCTCTTGAGCGTTTCAATTCTACCTATATTAGATATATGAATGCATAATCTATTATTTAGTTTTAGTTTCCGAGCAGTTGCTTGAGTGTTTCAATTATCGCTATATATGAACTATATAGCGAGATGTTAATAGGACCATTAATATCATCAACCTTGATAACATAACCTCTAAGTCATAATCAACAAACAAAATTAAAATAACCAACTTGACACCTCATACTATACTAGACTTACGATATATACTATCGTGATATGTTGGCCCTTGGTCATGTATTAAGGAAGAAAGCGAAGATTAAGGAAGAAGAAAGACAAAGTATGAAGTATGTGGAAGGCACACAAACCGTGGAAGGGTCGAAATGGTTAAAGAAGCAGAAAAGAAGGAACGAAGTAAAGGAAAGCAAGTTGTTGAAAGAGAAGATCAAGGAAGAGAAAGCGTCAAGGAAGATAGATCGTGGACAAGTCAACAAGCAAAAGAAGATACTAATGGGTGTTTTGGAACACCTCGCGGAGAAGAAAGAAGAATAGGTCGGCGAAGTCCTTAAAATGTGGGTTATGTGGACCTAGGGTTTTGGCACCTAGGGTTTTGGACCTAGGGTTTTGGACCTAGGGTTTTGGCACTTGGGCTTCGGTCTAGGGTTTTCTAAGAGTCATGGAATGTATAAATAGAGGTCTATAAAAGTTGAGGAAAAGGGAGTGATAGTGATATCGAGATGCAAAAGTGTTATATTTTAGTGTATTCTTGTATTTTGGGTCTTCAACTGAGTGCAAAGATTGACCCTGCAGCTGGGTGCGCAGGGAGAGGAAATAAAGAGGAAGAGAGAGAAGGATCTGCAGCTAAGTGCGCAGATAGAACTGTATATTTTTATCTATTCTATCAATAAACACAATTCTGTGGACGTAACTCTAGGGAGAGGGTGAACCACGTAAAATCTTTTTGTTCTATGTGGTTGATGCTTTGTTATTTGCTTCCTTTTATATTTTTATTGCACTGTTATGTTTCTTGTTGAAGATAAGAAGATATAACCTACTTCGTGAAGTTAAGCATAATACTATTAAGAATATCTAGGTTATTTTGCGTTGTTGTTCTGGAATCATCTTACATCTCCTCTGGTTGTAGACACCTGCGTCCTGCAACCCTCCTATTGCTACTTCGGGTGAGACTTCATCTGCTTCGCAGGTGTTGTCGTAAGGACCAGTAGTTAGGGTTTGTTGGTGCACTATTAGAGTTGAACCCTGGGTCTGCCCTTGTGCCAACAAATGCTTTCGTTGTCGGGACCAGGATCTTCTTGAGGGAATGTCAAGGTGGTTTCCATCGAAGACAAAAATTCAAAAGTGGATAAAAGAACAAGAAAGGGACTTCATCGAATCTCAGAACTAGAACCCTAGCATTAGTACAGAAGACTGGCTGGGAAGGTACATCTTTATTGATGTGCATGATATTTTCTTTGCAGGAGTTCACTAGGAGTTATACGAGTGGTTAGCCAGACTAGCAGACACTCAGTTTGAAATCAGATATAGACCACATGTGGTTTGGACATTGGCGATGATCAAGAAAGTCAAGAAAGTTGATAATGTTGTATCAAGGGCAGTGGATCTCTGGTTTGACAACACTATTGGAGGGTACATTACTGAATTTTCTATTGATAGAGTGGAATCATATAGTAAATAAGAGAGGTATTTCTTTAAGGGACCTAGAGGAAAGTTTCTACACTTTTTGAAGTTGAAGATTAAGATGTTATTACATGAGAAGAATATCTTGAAGATGCAATGACCAGTTCGATTTTAAAGCTAATGTTCAAGAATTCAGACAACAACAATGACACAGAGGCTAGACACACGCGTAGTGGGAGATCATTCAGAAAGGTTCCTCTTGTGAACCCGTTTAAGTAGAGTTACAGACCATTAGCACAAGACGAAGGATTCTACAGTGGAGAAGAAGCATAGCTATCAGACGAAGAGTATTTAGAGTTCGCAAGGGGAAAGGAAGTAGAGACTGAAGAACCTCGCCGAGAAGAACCAGAAACTTCAGGTATTGTGCCTACTGTCGAAGTAAGTATTGCTACTCCTCCTATTGTTTTAGCAGCACCAAATAACCAGAGTAACTAGAGTAATTAGAGCACTTAGAGTACTGTCACAAGTAGTTTAGCATTGACTCAGTTGAGAAACCAAGGAAAATCAATGGTAGATGAAATGAGGTTACCTATTTTCAGAGGAGATGGATCTGAGGGTCCTGACCAACACTGGTTCTTATGCAAAGCTGTATGGAGCATTAAGCAGGTCACGGACGAAACTATTAAGAGAGCTCAGCTTAGTACTACTTTGAGGGACCATGCACTAAGTTGGTATATGAAGTTTGCCACGGGAAATGTACAACCTAATCCGTTGAATGACATTAATACTACGTTGAGTGCAGAGTTCAAGAAGTCTAAGTCAGAGTCACAATGCATTACAAAGTTGAAGGAAATCAAGCAGAAGGTGAATGAACTTGTTTCAGAATTTGATCAGAGGTTTAAGACCTTGACATGCCATTTAAGTTTTTAAATTTTAGACGAACAACATAAGGAATGGTTCATCACTGCCCTCATGCCACACATTAGAGTTCCTCTGATGCAACAGAAGGTCACTTCACATGCTGAAGCATTAAATATTTCCATGAAACTAGAAACAAACACTGTAGGAGAATCCATTCCAGGTATGAGTCATATTTTGAATCAATTAACTAGTTTATCTTTACAGGTTGAAGACATGAAGAAGGATAAAGGAAAAGAGAAAAGAGAAGACATCTGGTGTATCAGATGTAAAGAAGAGGGCCATGACAAAGAGAATTGTCCTTTATTTAGTGAATACTTGGCCTCTGGATCTCCTAACCCTTTGAAGCAGGCTACTTTACCATGGTGCGAGGTATGTAGAACTAGACATCGCCCTGGTGAATGTTATTATATGCAGAAATATGTCCAGACACCCACCAATCTTTATTGTACATTCTGTAAGTCTGTTGGGAATGATGAGAAGGATTGTAGGTCTTATGACCTCATGCATGAAAGGTCAGGGGATGCATATAGAATTCAAGGAGAATTACAGCTAGAAGGGAATGTTGCGCAGTTCAATTCCCTAGGAAGAGGAAACTTCAACCCTCATGGTGGGTTCAGAGGAAGAGAACGAGGAGGAAGCATGGGTCAAGGTCGAGGTCAGATTATTTGATATAACTGTGCCCAGCCAGGCCACTTGGAAAGGGATTGTCAGTACCCTTGTACTACTTGCAGCTACTGTAATTCATTTGACCATGTCATTGAAGATTGTCCAGTATTGTTGGCTAAAGTTTGGGAAAGACGAGGAGGAAACCAACAAGTCCAACTAATATCAGTTGAACCTCACGGTGAGGAACCCAGAGTCGTTATTACTAGAGGAGACGTTGTCACAAGAGAAGATAGGGTGACTCTAGGAAATACTACAGATGGATCAGGGATAAGAAGAGCTTCAAAGAAGGCGCCATTGTTTGATCCAAGGAAAGAAAATCATACTTTTGAAGAAGAAAGAAGAGAATTTGTAGGTGAACAAGATTCTTCATCTCGGGCACAACCAGAAGAAAGGGAATGTGAAATGCCTCCAACATTTGATTAGTCTGCTCCACCTAGATAAGGAAAAGAGGTAAGCAAACTTGTGCACTTCTTGCATACTTGTATTGATTTGATTAAAGATGAAAGAGTTGTGCAGAAACTACAACACCTGATAAGACAATATGAAATTGGAAGACTAGATCCTCTGCTAAGTAGAGATGTGAATCAAGTATCTAGAAAAAGAAGGACAAACAAGGAACTGCACCTTAGTTCTCAGATTGGAGACTACGACATAGACAATGTGGTCCTTGACCTGGGATCACAAGTAAATGTTATGATGAAGCAAACTTGGGAATTGATGGGAAAACCTAAATTGATTTACTCTCCTATTAGTCTTAGGATGGCTAATCAATAGGCGGTGAGCCCCTTTGGAAGACTAGAGCATGTCCCTGTGGACATCGACGATGTGAGGACATTTGCAGACTTCAAAGTGATCGAGATTGTTGATGATAGTTGCCCCTATCCTGTGTTGTTGGGTATTTATTGGGCTTTCGACAATTTGACTGGTGTTGAAATGAAAAAGAGAAGAATGACATTTGAAAGTGATGGCCTTAGGGTCATTGCACCTCTTGATCCTGATGAAGGTCACAGATACACATAACCTATAAGAGAAGAAGATTGCGCTTATGAGCTAGAGAACATCTATAAACTGACAGCATGACAACATGATTATATTAATCCTACAACAGATGGAAATCTAAGTTGGTGAACTGAAAGTGCATGCTCGTTAAATTTAGAAGAAGCATTGGAAAATTGGCAGAACGTAATGTATGAAGTCTCTACGTGGAGGTGTGTCAGATTGACTAAAGCAGTTCACTAGATTGGCACAAAAGTAAGTAATCTTCCTACATTTGATGGCTTGAATAATTTAGAGACATTTCTATTTGAATTTGAAGGGATTGTACCAGTACAACAGAGGTTGTTGGCACTAGATGAAGCCTTGAAAGCAACGTCAGCTAGATGGTGGGAAACACACAAGAAGAACATCGTGGAGTAGGTACAATGTCACACCTTGTTGACAGTGTGCTTTTCAGACCAAAATGAAGGTTGTGAAGCTCGATACACAGGTCATAGTTGTCCTAAGAACCATGTGTGAAGTTGTGAGGAAGCCTGGAGCAACATTCTTAGAGAAAAATGGGTACATAAGTTCATTAACACCTTAGATACTATGCCTATCAACTGGTATCTTCAAGAAGAACTGTGCTTAGTCACTACAGATTGGTATGGTATGACCCATAACTTTATAGCTACGTTCCTATTTGAAATTCAGTACCCCACAGTAGATCAGGCTTTACAAATTGTAAGACAGAAGGTCTTTGTGGAAGCACCTAACCCCCCTCTTGAACAAGAAGAAGATGAATGGATTGCGCCTCTTTAGCGATTACAGGGTTGTTATAATATTAATGATGATGAGGATGATGACCCTAGGAATGTGAACATTTCAGAAACTGAAGGACATAGAGATATAGAAGGGTCAGGGATTGAATTACCTTTTGTTGGGCAACCTATTAAAATTAAGAAGGTTAATATTGGAACAAAGCAAGCACCTAAGTTGGCAAATGTTGGAGACTATTGGGATGATGATACTATTAGTAAGATTATAGAACTATTGCATGAGTATCATGACTTGTTTCCAACCAAGTTCACAGACATGAAGGGCATTAAAGGGCCCATGGGAGAAATGAAGATTCCTTTGAAAGCATATGCAAGGACTGTCGAGCAGAGGCCTTACAGACTGAATCCCAAGTACAAGCATAAAGTTAAGATTGAATTAGATAGAATGATGGAAGCAGGAATTATAGAACCAATCGAAGAATATGAATGGATCAGCCCTATGGTGGTCCAGGATAAGAAGACAGGAGATATTAGAATTTGTGTAGATCTAAGGAAATTGAATGATGCATGTTTACATGATCCATTTCCTACACCTTTTACTGATGAAGTTCTAGATAATGTAGGAGGACAAGAAGTTTATTCATTCAAAGATGGATTTTCGGGCTATCACCATATCAGAATTGCTAAGGAGGACAGACATAAGACTACATTTGCAACATAATGGGGTTCTTTTCAGTACATTGTGATGCCTTTTGGTTTGACGAATGCACCAACCATCTTTTCCAGGGTGGTGGTCGAAGCATTTAAGGATTTTTTACATAAGTTTTTGGAGGCATACTTTGATGACTAGACCATTTTTAGTCTATTGAAAAATCATATTGAATGTTTGAGACTAATGTTGGATAAGTGCAGGCAATGTCAGATTGCCCTGAATTTGAAAAAGTGTATTTTATTTTCACCTTTTGGAGTGTTGTTAGGACACATTGTGTGTAAGCATGGGTTGTTGGTGGATCCTTCCAAGATTGCTATCATTGTTGATCTACCTCCTCCTACTTCAGTTAGACAGTTGCGCACTGCATTGGGACACATTGGATACTACAAAAAGTTTATTAAGGGTTACACACAGATAACAACACCTATGGAGAAGCTATTAAAGAAGGATAGTAAGTTTCAATGGATAAAGGAATGCCAACAGTGCTTCGACACATTAAAGCAGAAAATGGTCATTGTGCCTATTTTGGTTTTTCCAGATTGGAGTAAGGAATTCCATGTTCATGTCGATGCTTCATCCATTGCATTAGGAGCAGTTTTAACATAGCCAAGTGCAAGAGATATTGACCACCCTATAGCCTTTTCTAACAGGAAGCTTTCTACATCTGAAATAAATTATACTACCACTGAAAGAGAAGGCTTAGCTACGGTATATGCATTGCAGAAGTTTAGACACTACTTGTTGGGAGGACATTTTAAGATGTTTACTGATCATTTTTCATTAAAGTACTTAGTCAACAAGCCAGTGTTGGGCGGAAGAATATGCAAATGGTTATTATTATTCCAGGAATACAACTTTGAGATTGTGGTCAAGCCAGGGAGAATGAATAAAGGACCTAACCACTTATCCAGGTTAGAACACGGAGAGGAACCTACCAGTTTGGATGATACACTACCAGATGCACAA
>SNQJ01S0007135.1:12156-23970 GCA_010110895.2 Picea sitchensis
CTTTATGCTTTCCCGGTAAAACTTCTGTGTTATGTGTTCTTGATATTTCACTTTGTGATCGTGGTTTAATTTTCCGCAAGAATAATAGTAGAAGCGATTATGTATTTAATAGTGGCATATACTTTTTAGATCAGGAGAATCACAAGAAATACTTAATTTGTATTAAAATTTCTACAGGAAGAAGCAAGAGCAGTTAAAGACTGTAGTGCAGCTACATATGCACAGTTCATCTTTGATGATATCATAACCATATTTGGATGCCCGAATATCCTTATGAGTGATCAAGGAAAACACTTCATTAACAAAACTATTGAATCCTTGACTCAAGAGTTCAAAGTTCACCATCAGAAGAGCACACCATACCATCCATAGACGAATGGTACAGTCGAAGCTTTCAATAATATTTTGGAGACAACGCTGACTAAGATTTGTAGTGTTAATAGTGATGATTGGGATTTAAGAATTCCAACAGTGTTATGGGCTTATCAAACTACTTGCAAGAAGTTAACAACGCAGACTCCCTTCAAGTCAGTTTATGGCCTGGAAGCAATGGTACCTATGGAATATTTGGTTCCTAGTTTAAGAATTGCAACATTTACAGGTATGGATGACACCGACGA
The DNA here is from genome assembly GCA_010110895.2 of Picea sitchensis. Classification (NCBI taxonomy): domain Eukaryota; kingdom Viridiplantae; phylum Streptophyta; class Pinopsida; order Pinales; family Pinaceae; genus Picea; species Picea sitchensis. Next base: position 12,777 of record SNQJ01S0007135.1, read on the forward strand.
TGTTCAAGACAGGCTCGCACAATTGATGGAACTAGAGGAAGACAAGTTCATTGCAGAATTTCATCAGCAGGTACAAAAAGAACGGGAAAAAACTTACCATGACAGACACATCAAGAAGAACGAATTTAAACAAGGAGATTTGGTACTTTTATATGACAACAAGTTCATGAAGCATCCAAGGAATTTCATGACACATTGGCTTGGGCCATTTGAGGTTGTCTATGTTACAGAAGGTGGAGTTGTGCAGTTGAAGACTCTTAATGGAGAATGGAAGGATGGTTTAGTAAATGGGAGCCGATTGAAGTTGTATTGCGACAACCAGTTGCCTCGCAGTTCTTAGTAAAAGCAAAGGAAGAAGGGTCTAGGTACCATGGGCAGTTGAAATTGGGTACCAGACACAAAAAATATAGTTTTCACATGCTAGGGAGGGACATAGCAGAAATCACAGGCTGCTCTGCACAATCTGCAGTCGAAGTAATACAGAAGGCGCAACCCTGCAGTGACTCGGGACGAGTCACATGTGAGTGTTGGGGGCATCTTGGCCCTTGGTCATGTATTAAGGAAGAAAGCGAAGATTAAGGAAGAAGAAAGACAAATTATGAAGTACATGGAAGGCACACAAACCGAGGAAGGGTCGAAGTGGTTAAAGAAGCAGAAAAGAAGGAACGAAGTAAAGGAAAGCAAGTCGTTCAAAGAGAAGATCAAGGAAGACAAAGCAACAAAGAAGATAGATCGTGGACAAGTCAACAAGTGGAAGAAGATACTAATGGGTGCTTTGGAGCACCTTGTAGAGAAGAAGGAAGAACAGGTCAACGAAGTCCTTAAAATGCGGGTTATGTGGACCTAGGGTTTTGACACCTAGAGTTTTGGACCTAGGGTTTTGGCACCTGGGCTTCGATCTAGGGTTTTCTAAGAGTCATGGAATGTATAAATAGAGGTCTAGAAGAGTTGAGGAAAAGGGAGTGATAGTGATATCGAGATGTAAAAGTGTTATATTTTAGTGTATTATTGTATTTTGGGTCTTCAACTGAGTACGAAGATTGACCCTGCAGTTGGGTGCGCAGGGAGAGGAAATAAAGAGGAAGAGAGAGAATGATCTACAACTAAGTGCGCAGATAGAACTATATATTTTCATATATTCTATCAATAAACACAGTTCTGTGGACGTATCCCTAGGGAGAGGGTGAACCACGTAAAATCTTGTTGTTCTATGTGGTTGATGCTTTGTTATTTACTTTCTTTTATACTGTTATTGCACTGTTATGTTTCCTGTTGAAGATAAGAAGATATAACCTACTTTGCGAAGTTAAGCATAATACTGTTAAGAATCTCTGGGTTATTTTGCGTTGTTGTTCTGGAATCATCTTACATCTTCTCTGGTTGTAGACACATGTGTCCTGCAACCCTCCTATTGCTACTTCGGGTGAGACTTCATCTGCTTCGTAGGTGTTGTTGTAAGGGCCAATAGTTAGGGTTTGTTGATGCGTTGTTAGAGTTGAACCCTGGGTCTGCCCTTGTGCCAACATGATCAACAAGGCAGGTACTAGCCACTTCGTGGCTTATCTATATTGTTCCATTCCATGTAGTCATGCCTAAATATATTTCGTATTGAGAACAATGTCACCTCTTTACATGCTGGACCACTCTTACCAGATGGCTTATGAAATCTAAATTGAATGTGGTGTTCCTCATGATTCCTTCATTTTAGTTTTGAAGAACTTGTTTCTAATATATTATGTAGTGAATATAATATTCAAAGTGAACAAATCTAAGTTGGAAAATTTACTAAGCCACAACATTTATTCTTTATGTTAAGGTTTTGTATCTCCAATGAGAGTTAGGGGTTTGTGTGAAAGTATAAGTTATTATTGATTGAGTTTTTTTTGGCCATATGAAATCCATTCATTAGAGTAGAGTGTATGCCTTAAAGGTAGGGTAGTTGGCTCTCAACAATTGTATTTATTAACATTAAGTTATATGTTGAGTCATCCTTCAAACATGTCCTTTTGCTTCAAGTATGTATTTGAAAATATAGATAAATTTATTTTTTGTATTTAGCGGAATCGGTAACTAGGGTGGGCTTGTATTTGCATGACAGGGGTCAATTCTGACCGCTACCACTATAACCTCCAGGTGTACCCACGCTGCCCCACAAACAACACACATGACTAGTCGATATTTGAACCAACAACATCACAAGAAATACTTTAACAATGCACTCTATCACCCACTGATTTATACCTCAGAGGCAAAAATATAAATAACTTTACCATAAATATTATAAATAATTTTTCAATATATAAATTATCATTTAACATTAATTTGAGATTTTTTGTTTTTATTTTTTAAATTTAATTATTTCTTTAATTAAAGATCATATTCATATACATAAGGTTTTTAAAATAACATTAATTTTTTATTTTATTTTAAATTTGATCATTTCTTTTAATTGAAGATTGATAATCATATTAATGTACATAAGGTTTTAAGTTGAAAAAGATCATCAAATGTTTTTTCTTAATAAATTCTCCAAACTCACATCTATCATTCTCCCATCTTTATGGGATTTTTCTTTATGCATGTAAATTTATTTGGTTCATATATATTTATTAAAAGAGGAAAAAGTAAACTAAAGACAACTTTAGTTGCTCACAAAAGTCAATATTAACTTGCTATGAAATTCAAATCATTTATTTGGTTCATATATATTTGTTAAAAAAGGAAAAAGTAAACCACACACAACTTTAGTTGCTCACAAAAGTCAATATTAGTTTGCTATGGAATTCAAATCTTATCTTGCTCAGTACTCATAGGCTTTTGAACTTACGAGCTCTTCCAATCCATCTAGAAACTCTTATGAATTAAATTAAATGTGTTGACTGATCACATAGAAAGTTCCATGAAGAAGGTGGACCATGCATATATCATGTGACACACTCCCTTTCACATTACCCTTTAATAAAAGAGGCCTTCAAATCAGGAGCACCTTTCATTACTCCCCCATTTAACATATAGTACTTATAAAATCATGGATGGTGGGACTAGGTTTTTTCATTTAGTCGCTCACAAATTAAATGTTATAAATATATGGTGGGTAAGGTGGTTGCTTAAAAAATCATAGTTCTCTTTGACATTAATTTTTTTTTATATATGTCTCAAAAGATGTTATGTAATTGACATTAAAAAAAAACAATTATATATGTATTAGAAGATGTTATTTAAATGATATTTAAATTTATTTTTATGCATGTCTTAGAAGATATTATTTAAATGACATTTGAAAAAAACAATTATATATATATATATATATATCTTAGAAGATGTTATTTAAATGCATAAATTAAAAAATTGGTTTGCATAAATATATTTTTAACTTTGTATATATTAGATATCAAAATATTACAAAGTATATATTGATTTTTAATTTTTTTTAATTTTTAAAAGGTTGATAACTAGATAATTTTTTGTTGATTGTACAATTTGAGTGGGCTTAATGTTTAAGAACACGTGTTTCCTTTGCATAATTTATATGTCCAAATCCAGAGGGGGTAGGATATGTGCATCTTTGTAGTGTAGTATACCTAGAGAGGTAATATGGGGTACCTAGAGAGGTACCCAATGAGAATGTGGTTATTTATTATTAGTGGAAGTCATTCAATGTAAGGTGGACCTCAATGTAAGGTGGACTAGGTCCACTATATTATTAAATAAGACCCACTATGGTAGTTAGATATAATAAATGTGAGAATACTCTCTAGAAGGTTCCTAGGAGATAGAGAGTGTTATATAAATAAATATAAATAATGTATTGGGGCATGGTGAAGAATATTATGAATGTATCAATCATTGCTTGAGGGGTGTTATCTTTCCATAATGATTAATATATGGTGTTACCCTACCTCAAGAGTTTTCTCTACATTCTTGTGTTGAATATCTTGGTGAATGTATTGGTTTATTCTTGTTGAATATTAAGGGTTATTTCTGAATTATATTTATAGATATGTTCATGTATATAACATTTGGTATCAGAGCACTTTTCTTGGCCAAAGAAAGAAATAATTGTTTGGCCCTTTTTGCAGATTTTTTCTAGGGAAAAAAGAGGGTGACACACTTTAGATTCAGATATAAAACTTTCTGAGCATAATTTGGAAAAAAAATTGGATATTTGAATTTCGAGCTCGAAAAAATACCCAATTTCAAAAAAAAAAAAAACAATCAAAACAGAGTCTCGGAAATGAAGTTATCAACATTTTAAATTTGGAAAATTTTCAGGGTTTTTCCAAAAAAAAACGCGTGATTTTCACAGTAAAGTTATTTTAAAGATTTTTTTTTTGAAAATTTATTCCAAGCAAGATGTATTTTACTGGAAAAGATGATGACCCTAGTATTGAAGAATATATACAACATCAAAAGTCATTATAGAAAGATCAATGAAAAAATTGTCTACACTATGGTTTCCAAGAAGATGCTCTCATATGGTGGAACTCATTTAATTATAATGATTTGACGACACTTTTTGATAAAGCATATGTAAAATTAATTTTAGACAAGTGATCTCATACAAAGTGTAAGGATGAAGAGAGCACCAAGGGTTTATTTTCATGTAGCAACTCTATATTACAGGTTCATGGATGTATTCATAAAGAAAATATCATGATTTCTATTAGTGGATGTATTCATATTTTTATGCTATGGATATGGATGAAGTGGATATTGTTTTGGGACATCATTGGATAGAATTAATGGGTACCTTTAATATTATTGTGCAAAAGAAGTTTTTGAAGTTGTGGTACAAGAAAAAGAAAATCACATTGTAGGATGTGTCTCTTAGTAAGAAAGATGGGCCCACAGAGGCCAACAAAGAATTTTTTGTTGAGACCAAAATTGAATCAGAGGAAGAGTCTATAGAAAGAGATGAAGCAAAACCACAAGAAGGGCACAATAATGAAGCTAAAGAGGTCATTGACTCAAAACCACAATGTGTTGCATATTTGAAGAAAAAAAAACATATTCATACAGTTGTTATATATCGTCATCCACATCATATAAAGATACAATAGTCATGAAGGCAAGGGCGTGAGCATCAACACACTTATGCACCAGCARGGAACCAAAAAGGAAACCGATCAAGAGGTGCATGGGGGACTACTAGAACTGCAAGAAGACATCAAGATAAAGAAACAATCCCATGGAAACCTCRACATGATGCATAGCAAGATCATGGTGGCAAGGCATCAGTTGAACATCATGTTTGACTTTCATTAGCATGGATGGATGGTCGTACTTGGTACGAGTTGGCTACATTGTTTAGCTGGTCATATTGTATGGTTTCTTCATACGTTTCAAGGATGAAACATGTGAAGGGGGATGGAATGTAGTATACCTAGGGAAATAATATGGGGTACCTAGGGAGATACTCAATGGGAATGTGGTTATGTATTATTAGTGGAAGTCATTCAATGTAAGGTGGACTAGGTCCACTATATTATTAAATAAGGCCCACTATGGTAGTTAGATATAATAAATGTGAGAAGACTCTCTAGAAGGTTCCTAGGAGATAGAGAATGTTATATAAAGAAATGTAAGCAACGTATTGGGGCATGGTGAAGAATATTGTGAATGTATCAAGCATTGCTTGAGGAGTGTTATCCTTCCATAAAGATTAATATATAGTGTTACCCTACCTCAAATGTTTTCTCTACATTCTTGCATTGAATATCTTGGTGAACGTTTTGGTTTATTCTTGTTGAATATTAAGGGTTATTTCTTAATTATATTTACAGATTTGTTCAAGTATATAACATTCACCTTTGTAGACTTTAATAGTCAAATCGTTGCGCAGAGGGGGTCCCTATTTGGTGTCTAGCTTGGTTGTGACTGTAACGTCCCCTAGCTTAACTGAAGAACATTATTTGCGGAAAATACACATAAACATAGAATCTTTTTGCCAACATAATTCGTAGCTTATCAGCCACAAATTATACACAGGTTTAACTATTATTTGATACAATATAATTAAATGCGTCTACAACATTCCAAATGAACATGAAAGTCACGTTGTCAATGAGAAAACCATGTGCACAACATCCTTCGTACTGTGTGCGAAAACTAATCACAGTACACACACAACAACCTTTGTACTGCACACAACAACTACTCCCATCACGTGTGACAATTTGAGCACTGTGCCAGAATCTGTTACCGTTACTGCTAAAAATCGATTAGCATATACATGTAAACAATGAATTACGAACAACATGAAAATCAAGCTCAAGCCATTGTCCATACTAGTTAAAAATGTAAATGCAACTAATAATTTCACCACAACAACATATAATTAATTCTCGTGCACAAAGTAAAGCAAACAACTATTAAACTCACACATTAACTCAGGAAAATAGTTAAACACTTAACTTTTTAAAATAGTTGTGCAACCAATTGCTTGGGAAAGATGTTCCACCCAACCATAGACTTGTTGATCCAAGTCTCAACAGCAAGTCACCCCCAAGCCGGGGCTAGGAATCCACAAGAAAAGGTTGTCTCTCACTGTCCACTCACAAATCAAATATCCCTCAACCCACTGATATTCTCTTACAACTGTCTTGAATTTCCTCCAGCTCTCTTCCTCTTGACCTGCCCAACCAAGGAATGTACCCCTTCACTACTCTCAGTCCATCATGCATCCCATTCATTTATCAGGGTCTCTTTGGCATAGGTAACTAGGAATTTCTCTACTGGGAACTCAAGGGAACCCACTGTCAGGAAAACTACCAACAACAACAAATATTTGCTATTACAATGCAACTCACACAAGAGTTCACTCTTTAGGTCTGACAACCTGACTCTTCAATATTCAACTCCAAAGTGCTCCAAAACACTCCATCATCCCCAATAATTTGCCCAACCTCTTTCTCTAGCTCTAGTGCTATTTTCTCTGCTCTCCGCTTTTTGTTCATGTAAAACTCCATGTGTAAAAACTGTCTATAACTTCCCATACGAATTTCCTCTATTTTCCAAATATAGTTGATTGCTCACTCTTCCCAATATTGATTGCACTTCATCCCCCCATGCTCTCCAATAACTATGGGATGTGACTCTCACACCCACTCTCTTACATGAGTTTAATGATTGGGCTCTCATACACTCAAATGGAAAATTAGAAGTTATCCCCAATGATAATAAAATATAGAAAAATTGGTTGAATTAATACCCACAATTATTTACCCCCTTGTACCCCTCTTAGACTCTTTTCTCTTGTGGCAGACTTAGCCCTCATCCTTGTCCATATCCCCCAGCAGCTAGTATCACTTTTTATTTATTTAAAAACAGAAAATGCATTCACATATTATATTGCTTGGCCATAGCCACATTCATATCTACATTATGCATAAATTAAATTGGGGATTATATTGGGGATGTTACATTGACCTTAAAAATAGATTATTGTTGTTGTTGTTGTTGTTGTTATAATTTATAAATATCATCCATGTTATAAATCTTATTCATATTGACTTGTTGATTGCATTAAGAAAATAGTTGATCTATAAATTGTCATGATATTCCATTCAACAATTTATCACTATAGTTATTAATTGTTATTGTAAAATATCATGAGGTTACTCTCTATTATGTAGTATTTATATATGTTTTTAAATGTAATATTATAAGTGTAGCATCCAAAATATTGAAATGAACTGAGAATACAAAAGAGAAGCTACAACAATAAAAAGGGCATATCATGAACACAAGATGTACCATGGAAAACCCTGCAAGAAGATGAACTATGTGTCTTACTCTTTTCTTATCAGATATAAAATGTGAGATGCAAAGAAACATGAACTATGGAGTTACAATAAAAATTGTGTCTTGAATGGTTGTTATAGGGTCTTCTACTTCCTTTGTTACGTTCAAAATATCCCACTCCTTTGTCCTATTCATCTATGGAACAATAAGTCGATATAATAAGAATGAAAACCCACCCTTTCCTCACAACTCATTGTTTAACGTATCATGATAACCATCTATGATTAGGATCATGGGTTTTTCATGCCCCAACTCTTGATTAGGGAGTTTTGGACTCTCTAGAATATTTTTGAAAGTCCACATGGGACTAGCCACATATGTGAGTAATGAGAGCTGACATGACATCCACTTAGTACTGGGGTGGTCAAATCATACGTCAACTTGTAAGAGACATAACTTCCTTATACGGTTTTTTATTGAGATGCCTTTTGGACCATTGGAAATGTCTTGATGAGTAGAGCAATTCCAGAAGGTTGTAACTTTCTCCCTAAAAGTTTTGATCCCCCAAAAATCGAAATATGTTCTAGAATTTTTATGATCCCAAATCACCAAAATAGATTTTGCCCCTAAAATGGACCCTACAAGTCCTTGGTCCTAATTTTCCACTCCAAAAAACTATACAACAATCCATTTTGGATCATGCTCTGTAGAGTGCACCTCACTTCTCTTGGTGTAATTATTAAATATAATTAACTTGTTCAACCCCATATAACCTCGAGCTTAATTTTTGTTGATAAAAATCAATTTAGAGTACCGTGGATAATTAAATCACAAGTTTCATTTATCGTTTTTAGCTTGGGATAAACATATGTATGCTCGAGTATAGATGACCTCTCCTTTACTCAAGCAATGCTTCTACGAACTAATCACGAATAACATCCTTATATCTCTTTTTTTTCCAAGAAAAAAACTATATATTTGAATTTCTAGCAAGAAATCAAAATATACATTACCTAAGCCTCATGGAAAAAAACTATATATTTGAATTTCTAGCAAGAAATCAAAATATACATTACCTAAGCCTCATGGTTTCCAATTCCAAACAAAAAATGAACTATGTCCTAACACTTCTTCTACTTACTATAATGATCCTAAAACCATTCATGGTCTATCCAAGAGACTAGTCAAAACTTTTTCCAACATTACATAACAATCCCAAAAGAACCTTGAATCTTATCTCCATCAAGACCTTTTCAACAAGTCACTTTTCTTATGAAATCAAAAGATTGAAATCTGAGAAGCATACAAAAATTTAGCATCTTTACATTAAAATTGTCAACCTATAAATTTTATGGATGAAAACTCTACCTACTTATCATCTTCTCCTTGTAAGGGTGCCCTATGAACCAACTCATATATGTGTGTGTTTACTACTTTAACTTTCTTTCATGGCTTTCTTAAGGTTTATATATATATATATTCATGGGCAAAACATTTCAAGAAAAAGTTAAAACTTCAAATATTGGGGTTAAAGGTACTAGGTGTAAAAGAGATTGTTTAAATTTCAAAAATGTATTTTATAATTCCATTGGAATGATCAAATTTCCATATGCAAAAAAGAAATGGAGCAAAGTGTTTTGAAAACGAAAATGATTTTTAAATATTTTTTTGATACGATTATTTTAAATTGTAAATGTTGATAATTAATGTTTAAACAATGTTAAAATCCAAATTATATTAGCAAAATAAATCTATTAATCAGATAGTATTGAAACTTTGTATAACTTACAACTTTCTAAGACTTAGATAATGTAACTCAAATCTAATCTTTGAGTAGGAATTTGACTAAACCAAGATATTATTTCCGTTTGTATTTATTATTAAGTTAAACATTGCTTTCTTTAATATATGTGGATGACCCAATTATAAACTTCTCTATTTAATCACAATTTCTCTATTTAATCACAATTTGTATTCATGTTTTTTTTAATCTAAAATTGATTAGCTATTAATTAGTGTGAATGCAAATTCAAGTACAATACAAATATTGGAACGTCATGAATGTTTCACAAGTAAAGATGAACATCAAATTTTAACAATGAAAGGTAGTTATTAATGTGTAACTAAACCCCATTCACGTGATTTCTTTAAAATGTCCATCTATGCCTTTTGGAATTTCTTATACAACATAAATACCTCTCTTTATCATGGATATATGCCACTGTAATAATTGTTAGAAATACATTAAATAAATAACACCAATAAATAACAAAAGAGTCATGAAATTGTTATAAATGTTAGCACAAGAATGAAAAAGGATGTTATCACTATCACATTAACTCAATAAAAATGAAAAAAAATGTGTCACACATTAACCCAAAGAGTTATACTTTAAAATTAACTTTTAAATTGATAAAATTTACTATAAATAATGCTTTATAAATTAATGTGAGATATTATAATCTTAAGGCGTTATAAGTTTTGGCATTTTAGTACGAATCTCATGATATATATTTGGATAAAATCACAATATTGTGTTGTTTAAATTGTATTTCTGAATACATAAATGGATTCAGAGTGCTCAAAAACCTTGAAGCACTTGGATTATATAAACTTAATCACTCAAATATGTAAATTCAACAATTTCTGACCAAATTTTGAATAAAATTACACTCATAAAATCCCACAAAATAACCAAAACATAGAACACTTCTACTACAACAATCTAAAGATTTAAAGGTTTTAAAAATACATAGTTATTTATGAAAGCAACAAAATTTGTTTATCATTTAGTTTAATTATAATGTATATAATTCACAAATAAAGTTCTAAACGTTGTCTTAATTGGTTGAATTATTTAGCCAATTGAGAGGTTATAAGTTAAAATTTCTTCAAATATCTCTAAATTACCAAGTTTAATTTTATATGATGGTGGCCTTGTCTAACTGTTCTACGTTTTGGTGTTTTTCACTAGTGGCCTTGTCTAATTTTATAAATCTGCTCCAGCACGAAATCACTATTTTATGTTGTTTAAAATCTATTAAGTTCTAAAGGCTGTCTTAATTGGTTGAATTATTTAGCCAAAGCATGTTGGGAGGTTATAAGTTAAAATTTCTTCAAATATCTCTAAATTACCAAGTTTAATTTTATATGACGGCTTAGCTGGTGGCCTTGTCTAACTGTTCTACGTTTTGGTGTTTTAGCCAAAGCATGTTGGGAGGTTATAAGTTAAAATTTCTTCAAATATCTCTAAATTATCAAGTTTAATTTTATATGATCGCTTAGCTGGTGGCCTTTTCTAACTGTTATACATTTTGGTGTTTTTTACTAGAATTCAGAGATATAAATCTGCTTCAGTACGAAATCACTATTTTATGTTGTTTAAAATCTATTTTTGAATGTTGTTTAAAATCTATTTTTGAATGTAGAAATAGATTCAGCGTGTTGAAAA